>SKCR01048437.1:0-62793 GCA_019454045.1 Zanthoxylum bungeanum
GAATTACCCATAGCATAATTAAATCAATTATTAAGCATGTTAATATTGTGCTTCATCACTTCCATAGAATAAAATAAAATGTTGGGGGTTAGGGGATCCACCTTTACTAATTCTAATTTAGAAATCTCTCTTACTATAATATAGAATTTATCAGTGATATTACCAACCAGCCATATAGGCGGCATCTTCATTAAGTCAGATTTTTTAAATTAAGTCCGACCGACCATAAAGGCGGTATCATTATTTGTCCATAAACCAGTCATATAGGCGGTAATCATCTGTCACATAAAGACCGGCCATATAGGCGGTGTCACATTATGTCAAATAAAAAAACCAGACATTAAGGCGATATAACCTTTTATTATAATTAAGGGAGATTAATCTAAACTAAAATAATAAAAGCTTCACCCTTCCCCGAGCTAAAAATTAACTACAAAACATAAAAGTAAATAAAAGAAAATAAACTACTACTATTACTGAAAATAAAAATACATAAATTAAATACTGAAAATAAATACAAACAAGATGCAATCCTTAAATTCTTTACAAAAACCTAAGGAAAGCATGAGAATTACAAATGAAATGGCTTGGTATTTATAGGAAAATCTAAAGGCTTCCACAAATTTCTCCACCAATTTGTAACGACCGGTAGATATTACTACTACCTATGACGATATTATTGCGTACATGACAAAGGAATGTAAAATAAATTATGATGGGATTTAAATACAGTTATGAAAAGACTTTGGGAATGATCGGTAAAATTCTCGAGGTCCCGAGAAGAAACTGTACCGTATGCCCCTTTTGTACTATATATAGTATTTTGGGCATAACGTTTTCATACGAACTCAAAATTTTATGAATTTTATATCTTCGGAAATCTTAGACCGAGACCTACAACTTCCGTGTTATACATATTTCCAAAATCGGACCAGAACCGGGTCAAAAATGCAAGTGAAATTCTAGATGAATAGTAATTTCGGGGCTAAATGGAGAATTCTCCAAATTTCTAGATTTTTCCACCCTTTTCTTTAATTTTCCAAATAACTTTTGGACCCACTATAAAAAGAACACACTATTCACTATAATTAAAGATCAAAAAAATGATTTGGAGAGAAAAGAAAGAAGAAGACCGTGAAAGGAGAAAGAGGGGGAAAGAAGAAGAAGAAGAAGAAGAAGAAGAAGAAGAAGAAGAAGAAGAAGAAGAGAAGAAAGGAAGAATAAGAAGAGAGGAAGAAAGGAAGAAGAAGGGGAAAGCTTGGCAATCCTTGAAGGAGAGTGGAAAGAGAAGAGAAATCAAAAGAAAAATGAGGTAAAGTGAATTTGACTCATTTCTAATTTTTTCAAAGTTTTGAGTTTTGAAGATCAAATAGGTTGATTGGCTTGGTAAGGATAATAGTAGTATAGATTTTGACATTTAAAATCATAAAAAAACTTGATGATTTCCAATTTGATGGGTTTGGGTAAAAACTTGATAATGATTGGAAGTCGTTTAAAATTGTTGAAGTGAAAGTTTAATGTGTGATTATTGGTGTATAAGATGATGTTTTGTATATTGATTTTGTGGTTTGAAAGTGTTAGAATGGAGTAAAGATGGAAGGTTTGGATTTGGGTTTGAGTTGAGGAAGGAAACCAGTAACCTGATTTTTCAGGTCGCGTCGCGGACTTGGCGTCGCAACGCTCAACAGAAAGAGAGATGATTCTGCTTCGCAAGCGTCGCGACGCGCCAAGGCTGGTGTCGCGACGCCAGAACAAAAACATAGATAAACAGTTTTAAATCCCCTAAATCTCTACTCTTACGCATTCAAGGCCACCCTTGGAGTCTCGTATTAGTCTATACACATATCCTATACTAAGATATGATTACTATAAGTCTTGATTTCATAACATTCGGATGAATCTTTAGAAGTATCGAAGTTATTTGACTACGACGATTTTAACCAAGTTCCTACCATAGGTTATCCGCAGGAATCACAGTTCCTTTCGATCAAGGAATCTGGTGCCAGCTAAGTTCAGAAACAGTGAGTGGACACTCTTTCTTTAAATTGATTTTATTTATTGATTTACCTGTTCTTTATAAATCCAGACTTACTTTTCCAGCATGTAGGGCGTTAGCCTTTATTTATTTACAGTTACTTTTCAGACGATAGTGATTTATAAAAGAAATGTTTTTAAACTTGAGATTTATGTTTTTCGGGGCATGATGTAAAACCTCGCCCCAATATGTAACTATTAAAGTTGGAATTGACAGATACAAAGAACATGTGCACATGTAGGGCCAGGATGGCCGCTTAGGATCGTGTACCTGGTCTCTAGTGGTGGCTACACTGCCAGTTGAGCTGTTGTCCTGGGTGTAGAGCTCTACGTTGTCAGTTGAGCTGTTGTCCTGGACGTAAGGCACCACCAGTCTCAGAGATGCCGCAGTTGAGCTGTTGTCCTGGACATCAATTATTTTCAGTTTTCAGTTTTCGGATTTCAGGTTTTCAAAACACAGTTTTCGGAATCCAGAATAGTTTTTTTTAGAAAATCAGATTTTAGAGACAGTTTTCAGAAACTTGAGTTTCCAAAAAAAAATTCTGAAAGATAAAGTTTTCAGAACTAGTTCGCTTATAAAGATGTTTCTGTTGAAACTGTGGATTTGAAATAAAGTTTTTGTTTTCAGTTTAGTTCACTCACTTAGATCGTATAACGATCTAACCCCCCCAGATTTATCTGTTTTGTAGGGATTCAAGGAGGACTGTTGGATAATTATAACCCATAGCATCACTATTTGTACAGAACATAGTGTTGTTGTACAAATTAACTGTGTGACAAAGGAAATTGCTCTTTTATCATTTGTAATTGGATTACCAAGATACATAAATGATAAAAGTCCATATGATTAGTTCCGGATTAATAAGATATGAGACAGTATTAATCCACTAAGGTTTAATCATTAAAACATCCATAGTCGTAGTATTATCAAGATTGGACATCGATAATGAGGAATAGAATAGTATTGCACTTGTGCGCGTTGTGGGAGCATAACTGTATAGTTATCATATATTTAAGTATTGGATACTTATGCAAGTGTAATAGGAGGTTGTGTTTACCGATGGTACGGAAACAGCTTTGCTCTGGATAGACCCCTCAGAATTCTATTGGTAGTATGACTATGTGTCTATGGAAGTCCGATTCAGGGTAGGTGTATTTGGTCTTAACTTGAGACTTACATCGCTAATACTTGCGACAATCAATATACTTTGGTTTTGGTAGTCCAGGGCTTTAACAGGTTCTGTGTACGCTTCTTCTGAGTATATTGAGAATCGTAGTGTATTGGGTGTGATGTCAAGATGGAAGTATCACTTCAGTCATATGGAGATGATGGTCACGTGGGATAAGGAACTGGAACTCTTGTATGCTGCAGCTATCGGGATAATATGACTAGGTCATGTTTATCCGATTATAGAGACTAGTTACCAGAGATCCGATATGTGCTTCGTACGGGGCAGACACAATTTCAGCCCAAGGCCTAGCACGTGACATCCGATACTGGATCACAATACGCAATACTACGTATACTACGCCTGATACAGATTACATATTCATTTAAGAATATTTCTGGAGAATTGGGTAGGCACGGTGTTTTGCTAGAAGCCAACCATATCTGGTAAATCGGTAAAAACGTAGTACTAGGTACGTACGTGTTTGGATAGTGCGACGACCAGATTTACTGCCAACATATCCAGGGATCTCATGGGTCGCTTCTCGAAGATTCACCGATGACGTATGACTCGAATATAATTAATCTTGGATTAATTATAAGAGAGAGAAAATTAATCTAGGATTAAAAATTAATCTAGGATTAATTACGGAGAAATTTTATCTGGGATAAAATACTATTTGAAGAGAGAGAATGATTAATTTATAATTAATCGATAAAATAATATATTCGATATATTAAACAAAATTAGATTTCGACTTGGAATTAAAATTAGATTTTAATTCGGGCGAACGAGTTAATTTAGAATTAATTCGCTAGCGACGTGAATAGTAATTTTGCTAGGCATAATTATTTAATTAAATTGATTTAATTACGTCGCAACAGAAAATTCGTTAATTCGGAATTAGCGAACCTGAGCCCGGGAGTGTTTACGGGTCCACTCAAATTTTGAATTTAAGTGGGGCCCACAAGTCACATTGCAAGTCACCTTTTGTGATAGAAGTCACATCAACTTTGAGTGATATGATGCAAGTCACTTTTTGAGTGATGGAAGTAGTTGAAAATAATTAATGCATTTTTTCCCTCCAAATTATTTTAGCCTTTTTGGAAAAGGATATACAAAACTTTTGAGAGACTTTTGTATTAGTTTTAATTTGTTTGAGAAACAAATACACAACTCTCTCTCTCTTTTCTCACCATGGCCGAATGGCCTTCTCATTTTTCTCTCCATTTTGGGCGTGAACCTATGGTTTATCTCCTTTGATTTTTGATTCAAAAATCACAAGTGCTAGCACACCAAATGCGTCATTCAAAATTGATAGGGAAACCAACCCTTGAGCTTGGAATCAACACTCAAAGCTTGGAGCTTGAAGATCCAAACAAGAAGGGCTTGGCCGAATACATCAAGGAAGAAAAGCTTGGAGAAACTTCTCAAAAGCAAAAGTTTTGAACTCTCCGCCAACATCCAACCGATCAAAGTGAGTATTTCTGCCATCTTACTTTGCGTATTCACACATTTCATATGCTTAATTGATCGTTTTTCCTCCGAATTTCATCATTTTTACCCCGAATTGATTCCATTAAATCCCAATATTATTTTCATCTGCAAAATAAATAAAAACACATCAAAACGTTCATAAAACTCGAGAAACTATACAAAATATTATGTTAAATGAGTGAGAAATAGTGATATAATTGCCACTCATCACACATTCACTTAAATACATTAGGTTCATGTACAAAATGCATTAAAATCTTCATATCTGTATTTTTGGTATTGAGACAGGCATACCGGTCCCTTACCGGTGTCCATACCGGTGAAGTGCTCTATTTTGCACACTCACTGGAACCGGCACGGATCTTACCGGTACCCATACCGGTCACCATATCGGTGAACCTATAGAATATATGGCTATTGGAACCGATACAACCCAAACCGGTCTCTATACCGGTCCCATAACAGTGAGCCCAACGGTTAATTCCCATACTGGAACCGACATGACCTAAATCAGTCTTCGTACCAGTGACCATACTGGCATACCGATGACCTAACCGGTCAAGCTCTTCATTATGCACACTCTCTGGAACCGGCAAGGACCAAATCGGTCACCATACCGGTGACCATATCGGTCTAACGGCTGGATTCTCCTAATGACTATATTACCATTGGAGATCGGCATACCGGTCAAGCAGAGACCGGCATACCGGTCTCAGCAGTGTTTGTTGGGGATGCTTTTTATTTTCTATATAAATGAACCTCAATTCATTTGTCCTGGGTTATAGACTTCATACACAACCTTCATACACATTTTCTAAGGCAAAAAACTAGAGTGTCATAAACCTTCATAATATTATACACTCATACAAGCTCACACACACTACACATTCATACATTTAGTAGTGAGCTTAGAACATTTGGGTTTGCAACTCACACAATCTTCTTAATATTTGTGAATCCTCAAGTGTGTTTTAAATCTTTTTGAACAAAAACACTTGCGGTTTGTGAAATCCCATTAGTTGGATAGTTGTAAAGATTTGTGAGTGACCCTACGAATAAAACTCAAATTGTAAAAGGTTCAGAGTACACCTTTGCGTAAAACTCTTGGTTGCGAGTGAACTACGGAAACTCGATTTTAGTGGAAATCTTCAAGCGAGGCTTGGGGGAGTGGACGTAGGCATGTTTGGTCGAACCACTATAAATCTCGATTTCGTATTTTATTTCCTTATACTTTTACTTATTGCAAGTTTATTTAAGTTTATTTTTATTGAATAGAAAACTTGCATATATGTTATTAATTGGAATAGAGAAAATTAACCTAAGTGCTTATTTGGTAATAAGAGTTGGAATCGGCAAAGATTTTATAATTCCGCACTTATAGGCGATAACCCAATTCACCCCCTCTTGGGTATAGAGATTGTTTGTCACCATTGCTTGTAGGTAATTTTAATTTATCAGTGAAAGTTGCAAGTCTAATGGTAGAAGTTGCATATTTAATTATCATAGTTACATGTGCGATTTTCGAGGCACATGCAATTGCATTTTATTGCTAAAATTTCAAGTCTAATGGTTTCATGTTGCATGTTTATTGTTAAAGGTTTCATATTAGAAATATTGCATATTTATTGGTAAAGGTTGCAAGTCTAATGGTAGAAGTTGCATATTCAATGACCATAGTTACATGTGCGATTTTCGACGCAGATGCAATTGCATGTTATTGCTAAAATTTCAAGTCCAATGGTTTCATGTTGCATGTTTATTGTTAAAGGTTTCATATTTATTGATGAAAGTTGCAAGTCTAATGGTATAAGTTGTATTGGTTTTCTAGGCAGATGCAAGTGCATGTTATTGCTAAAATTTCAAGTTCAATAGTTCCATGTTGCATGTTTATTGTTAATGGTTGTATAATGAATGATGTTTGTTGCATGTTTCATGGTCATTATTTAATTTTTGTATTTGAAGCATAAAAATTTATTGCATGTTTTATAATTGAAAGTTACATCTTAATGGTGAAATTGCATATCAATGAAGTGAAGTTGCATTTATTGGTCATATCTAACAATTACTTTTTATTCAATATCATGTTTAATGCTTCGATTTCGATCTTGATTTCATGTTTAATGGTTATAAGTGAATAGAAAATGATGAAACATCAAAATTGAATGAGCACAAGTTAATAATGTTGATATTTACTTATAATTTTCGTTAGTTACATATGTTAATAAGCATGTACATGAGTTGAAACATCAAAATTGAATGAGCACAAGTTAATAATGTTGATATTTACTTATAATTTTCGTTAGTTACATATGTTAATGAGCATGTACATGAGTTGTATACTTATTGTTAATCCTGCATTAATAAAATAAATGTTGAATTTGTTTCTTTGAAACAATTTGAAAAAAGATATATGACTATTGAAAAATAAAATAATGTTTCAGAAATTTCATATGATTCTCTCATTGGAAACTTCAAAGAGAGTAAATTATATATATCCTAAAGAAAACATGATATATCAAATTTCAAATATCCTCGTACAGTAGCAAAATTGAGTGTTTTCTTATATTTAATAAAATAATGAGTGTTTGATAGAAAATAATATCTATCATCATCATTCTTTAAAGTGGATGAAATTTTTTTTTATGAGAGTAGAAAACATGCATTATTTATTTATCAAAATGATAATGGTAATAGTCTTATTTTTTGAGGAAAGAAATTAAGAAGTATAATACTATTAGAAGTGGAATAAAAATTAAATCGGCCAATTAATCGACTAAATCACCCAAAAATTGATGTCGTTAAATCAAATCGTTTAAATAACAATTTATGTTGATTAATCGCCGTTTAAATAATATAGATTTTTAGGTATGCCATTGCGGATATTCTAAACTACAATTCGAACGATAGAGAAGTCCGACTTTCACACAATAAGGGATCCCACCTGACGTCGGATCGCAATGTTAATCCCGCATAAATAGAACTTGGACATCCAAGTTGTACTAAAATATAATAATTACATAATAGTTTAGAATTTTAAATCAAAATATCTAATATTCAAACACAATAATAAATAAAACAAGTCAAATTTTGAATCTTCACAGATGATTCTAAAGCACTTGCATGATCCACACTTTTAACCCCTCCTGCATAAAGACACTAGCCACTAGCCAGCAAAGCAATTCAGAATCTTCAAATTTGCCCAGTATCCATTAAGATTAGATTGCTAATTTTCTTTTATTATCACTAACGAAATTTGAAACATTACCAAACAAAGAAACATGAATAAAAGATCATTTTTTTTCCCATTATTCAAACCCCTAATTCTTAAAAGATCTCATAATTTAGAGAATGACGCAAGCACAACGACAAGTATCATCATCCGCACTTTTAGGAGGAGGGTAAGAGGGGATATGAGGATTATAAGATGTGTCAACGTTAAAACCAATACACTCTGTTACTATCATTTTACCATCATCCTTTTTCTTGCCAGGCTCTTTTGCTGGCCCCATAGAAACTATTTCAGTGTGTTTGGTCACTGGATCAATGTTCACAATCACTTTCAATTTCTTCTTCTTCTTGTCCATTGAAATTGAATCCACCCCTATATTAAAAAAATAAAAAACAAAAACAAGCACTCAGTTTGGTTAATTTTGCCAAACTTTGCTTCTACCGTGTAAAACCCCGATTATCGAAACTATTAGAAATCAAGATATTACGATCTCTTTTATTAGGACACCTAAAAATAGAATACGAAAGCGTTAAACTTAATAAATAATCTATAATAAATATTCATGAAATATAATCGAATCTTAAGTTCACCACAAACTCTTAAAAATATTTACAGATCCAAATCGAAACATTTACATATATAAATCATTTTTCACTATCAATGGAAGATCTTAAATCATATCCACTATGCAAATGTAGCCATGGGGATACGAAAAGACAACTAATTGAAATCCTAAAATTTAACATAAAATTATATTCTTAAATTTAAAGAAATTTCAACGTATATTATGATTTTTGATATTTTTTATTTTATTTTTTATCATAAAAAACATCAATTTAAAAATTCGCTTATCATCCTAAAATTTTAGACAACTCAATCGATGAGTACTTTTTATCTCAACCCCAGTCGGCTTAGACTTTGCAGTGGGAGATATATCAAAAGATCTATTCTCCTCAAGCTGTGAAAAAAATCAACAAATAAATAAATACCTGAAAGGTCAGAGACTGTCTCTTCCTCCTTTTCTTTATCATCATGTATTTCAGGTTCAAGACTGCTTTCTGAAACAAAAAGAAAAAAGATCATACAGTCAAAGATCTACATCAAAATAAAATCTTAACAAGGCATTTTTATATGTGCAAGTATGACTAAAAAAAATGAAAAATTTGGAGCACAAAGAAAAATCCCACATCCATTTTCTAAATTATAATGAAATTTTGCCGATCAAAAGCAAAGGATTTTAGTTTTTGTGAAGTGAATTTGGAATGAGGCAATATAGCCAATCTTGTGAATCTATATTCATTGAATAAAACAAATTAAGGGGAGTCAACTGAGTCCAGCAAGGTGATGAAACATATTATTATTATAACAATGAGAAATGAACTGAATGAGTATATAATTATGCGCATGGCTAACATACCCTGTATCAAATACCCAGGGGTAGTCAGCATATAAAAAAAAAAAAAAAAAAAAAAAAAGAAAAAGAAAGAGAATAACTGGTTGCAACAACAAGTTGCAACCAGTTATTCAAAAAAAAATTATAAAGATTATTTTTTATTAAATAAATTATAAAATATTGATAAAAAATAAAATAATATAAAAATTATTTTTATTAAATAATATTATAAAATTACAATAATTATTTTTTTATTGCATATTAAATGACCATAGTTACATGTGCGATTTTCGAGACAGATGCAATTGCATCTTATTGCTAAAATTTCAAGTCCAATGATTTCTTTTTGCATGTTTATTGTTAAAGGTTTCATATTAGAAATATTGCATATTTATTGGTAAAGGTTGCAAGTCTAATAGTAAAAGTTGTAGTACAAATATTATGGTAGTTACAAGGAGATCCGAATTAGGCTTAATCTCAGCCCATCAGACCCTATCGGCAGACTCTGAAATCAGACCTTATCAGCAGACCCTGAGAGCAGACCCTGACGGAAGACCTTGAGAGCAGAGGCAGAGGCTGAGAGCAGAGGCAGACCCTGAGAGCAGAGGCTGAGAGCAGAGGCAGACCCTGAGAGCGGATGCTGGTCCTGAGAGCGGAGGCTGACCCTGAGAGCGGAGGCTGACCCTGAGAATGATGAAGTTGATCCAGAACCGAACCACTGCTTCACTTTCCCGATGCTTGTTGATGTCAACAATATCCTTAAAATAAATTTGTCCCCTACCAAAGGTGCAGTAGAACATGAGACTATTATTTCCCAGGATACAACGGAAACCGAACGAGTATGGGCACCACCAAAACCCGTCACCAACGAACCGCTAAAGTGTTTGAACTCTTCCAAAAAAAAGAAAACCGAGAACAATTTTTTCCTTAAAACCAAAACCGATTTTTTGTCTCCCTTTTTTAGAGGAAAAACACTGCATCCTTTATATATAAGGGAAAAAAATATAAGATAAGTATGCAATTTATCATTCATTAATGAGACCTTTCAGCAAAAATTTGACTGGGCCGGGCCCGCACAATTTGGTCCGGCATTCGTGTACGCATGACTCGCGGATGCACACGAGCCAAGCCTGTTCGGATTTTGATTTGCACCCCCATGCGTGCGCACGTAGAGAGAGCCTATATCCTTATAACTCTTACTCATCTACATATGAGTAATCATATATAAAGACACTTTCTCTCTAATAGCTTTCCCATGTGGGACAAGCACATTGCTATTTATTTTCCAACACCAATGGGTGAACTTTAAGCAACAATTTCTCATTCACCTAAGCACCATTTTAAGCATATGAATATACCATTTCGAACTACTCACGGAGGAGTATCCGAATCATTCAATAATAACCACTAACACGTAGTGGACCATGCTTGAAATTGTTCCTCAAATGCTTACTCATAAGTATTTTTCCAACAAAAGTTGCATATTCAATAGTCATAGTTACATGTGAGATTTTCGATGCAGATACAATTGCATGTTATTGGTAAAATTTCAAGTCCAATGGTTTCATGTTGCATGTTCATTGTTAAAAGTTTCATATTAGAAATATTATATTTTTTTAGTAAAAGTTGGAAGTTTAATTGTAGAAGTTGCATATTCAATGGTCATAGTTACATGTGCGATTTTCGAGGCAGATGCAATTACAATAGTCGAATATGGAGAAATTTTGAGATATCTAAGTTGGTTTGACCCATCGGATGCACAGTTTTGAGACGAAATCACCAAGTTAGCTCCCATAGGATTCAAGCTGTGACGAAACCTTAACACACACGTACATTGTAAGTCTGACTTAGATAATTTATTCAAGACTTTGGATCTAATTTGAATCATACACTTTGAAGGTTTCTTTGTTTTCATTATTAGACATTCTCTGAGGACACTCTTTGCACCAGACTTTCCAGGATTTTTGTCTTTTTATTATTATCGTCATTTTTATATTTTTGCATGATTGCATATGCATGATTATATGATGTTTGTGGGTGTCGTCTATGTAAGCCTCACGAGACTATAACTCGTTCACTAGGATCGTCTCGGGATTTTAAGGCTTGTTGCATAAGCTAAATGCAATCGTGATCCCTACGAAAGTCCCATATTTCTCTGGTTTGGGTATGTTGAACTGACTCAGAAAAGCTTGAACACTTCCATGTTTTCCTGGATTGCTTGCAGCCCACAAGCGCATGGTAGACATCCTCTACCCCCTCTCGGCATCTTCTACATATTGGGATATCAATAACCTTCCTCTTGTGCAATATTTCTGCACTTGGCTAAATATTAGACATACCTCTCCAAATAAATACTTTAATTTTACCTATAACATTCAGAGACCATGATAAGTGCGGTTTTCCAAAATTATTGTGATATTTTATATCGTACCGCAAGTGTACGGTGTCAAGTTTTAGTAAAAAGTGAATATAGAGTGTCAAACTCACATAGATTGTAATAAACTCACACTAAGTACTATAATTGATAATCCTAACTTTATTCCGAAAACAACTAAATTTAGATTAAAAACTAAATAAACAAGATAGTAAAATGTTTGATAAAGATAATCCAAGAAGAGAGATATTCTAGAGTCTGATTTCACATAGCTATCCCATATATATTTGTCATGACATTCAGTCCTTATTCAGCTACATTGTTTATAAGTAAAAAATCTTAAAGTATTCCACTCCCTCTATCGAGCAATAGTGAAAAGAATATTAATTACAGACTTCGATATCCCTATAAAAATCTAATAATTAACAACTCATTATGCTTTGTGATTCTTTGTTAATGACTTTGAAAGGATTATAAATTTTACCGAACTCTATAAATCTCCTAAGTTATATTATCTAGATCCTATTCAAAATCCCTCTCCCCCGAGCAATAGATTCTAAACATGCATCATCTTAATTTGTGGCCAGTAAACAAGAAGCATTAAACGTAAGAGAATATAAATAAACTGAATTAAAACTTCATAAAACTCAATTTGACAATCAATACATAGGTTCAAGCATTGACAATATCATCCTCTAGAATAATAGAGTTAGTTCATGACCAAATAATAAAACAATGAAAGCATGGTCATGAATCTAATAGAAATCATTAGAGTTAAATAAAGAAACTAGAAGATTAAACCCGAATCAAATCCCTTCGCCTTCGGACATCACTGCATTCATCTCATCTTGTTGCTCTTCAATCTTTCTCTTTGGATCTCTTTAAAAATATGTGTTTTGAGTTTTGAGTTGTGTATTGGCCTCTCTTAGGGTTTTGGACGTGTTTTTATATTTATAGGGGAGTCTTGGAGTCATTGTACATGTAAAACACGACCGAATTAAGTTTTTGGGAATCTGCCGCAACGTCGCGACGCCACTTTTAGCGTTGCGACACCAATCTCACCGAATTTCATATGGATGAAAGCTGTATGAGCGTCGCGACGCTAGAGCACTTTTCAGGATTAGTGTTTTCTTTGTTTTATGCTTTCCCGCGTGATGATAATACTTCCTACAAATAACGCTTTGTAATTTAAAGTGACATTATCAAAACGTCATTTTAATGATAATTTTATTCACATTTAGTCCCGATTTCATTTTCTTATTTTTGGGTCAAAATGAGTAGTTCAATGTGTACATATTAAATAACGCTTTGTAATTTAAAGTGACATTGGTAAACTGTGCTACTCTTTTTTAACATTTTTTTTTGTTTATTTTTTTTAAGAGAAGGTCTATGGCGAATCTGTATTCTGTTGAAAGAATTAAAAAGATATTTCGGAAATTATCTTAACGGGTGTAGAAATTTCTGAGTCAACCCGATCCAACCCATGCGGGTTCCAAAAAAATAATGATTTTTCGGGTTAATCCGACCCGAAATATATGGGTTGAGCCACATGATTGATATTAAAATCCGACCCGACATTATAAAATTTTTATTATTTTTCTAAATTTTTTATAAGATTTTACTATCATTTCATTCTTTTATTACTTTTGTAGTTTTGAAACTTTATATATATGATATTTTCGGGACATAAAAAATAGATATTTATATTTCAAAATAATTAATTCATTAAAAAAAAAATTCAGTCGATCCGACTCAATCAGATTTTACATCTCAAATTTCGAGTTAAAATTTCCCGATCAGTGTAACCTGACCCAATCTATAAAAAAATCCGACCTGATCTTGACCAGTGAACATCCATAGGAAAAAGGCATTGCCAATTTGCCATTCATTTTTTTTTTTGGGATAAGAAACCACAAAAATATGCATTTATGATCTCATCACAAAAGCAAAAGCTTAAGAAGCACTTATGAGAACTCTATTTTCTTCTCAAAGGCCAAATTTGCTTTTCCAAAAGCCTACGGCATGGAATCCCAGCAGCACTTTTACCTATGGTTGACAATTGTCATCAAATAAAGACTAATCACTCTAATTTCAATCAATATCTTCATTCAACTATTATTAAATCATTCAACTCTCCGTGATCTTTAGGATAATCTAGCCTATGCAATTTAGACTTAACTAATCAAAATACTACTTTAATAAATAAAATTATTTGACTCGCATACACTTATCGTATGTAAGATATGAGATGACCATGATCATTTGCATCATTATCATCCTCTAAAAGAACATGTGCTCCACCCGTTCCACGCATTTCACATGGGACACGAACCTCATAAGGACTCACATAGCACATGCACACTCTACATACCTACATGCCCTCAAAATCTCAATTGATAAAAATTAGGTCTTGCTGAAAAAAAAGTTAGACTAGTCTAATTAATAGGATTGCCTAACCCACATATAATCATTTTCTGTAATTACACTTATACAGTTATACGATGTGAGATATGAGATAATCGTGTAAACATTTATTCTTTCATTATTTTTATGCAATTGGTTGTACTCAAATGTATAGTTTATGGACTTCACATCTTGGCCTATTAATTATTAAAACTCGAAAATGATTGGCAATTTTGTCATGAATCAACCAAGTGTACATTAATTATTTGGCTTTTTCTTTGGTCACTAAGCATCAAATTTAAGAAAAAAACAAGTAGATAATAAAAACAAATGGCCGGCCAAAATTGATCGATCGATAGGTGTATACAAAGTGGACATGAAAACAAAAAAGGCATATCAAAAGAATGATTTTAAATTTGACGACTAGGGATTATGGGATGGTCGCAGTTCCAGAACCGCCAATTCCGGTTCCTCAAAAAGAGGTATCGGAATCAAATCGTAAAATTGCAATTTCGATTTCGGTTTTGATCCAATTCTGGAACTGACGGTACCGATTCCGATTTTGAACCGCATAATTTTTTTAATAAAATTAAATATTAATTTAATTTAAATTTGATTTAATTTGAAAAAAAAAATAAATTAAAAGAGCTTGAGCTTAATTTTTTTTTTTTTTTTAAATAAAAATAAAAAATAAGCTGCTTATCCTATGAGGTCTAGAGGAATCAAAACCCATGTAGTTCTCTTACTTTTTGTTGAATTTGAATAACCCATTTACCTTAATCATCGCTGTCCTTGCCAGACGTTCCAGTCATCGTTCCTTCGGTTGTTGTTAAATCATATAAATCTTCGATTCTTTGTTGTTGCATCTCTTATAGTCGTAATTCTACTCTCGTCCAATCGTCCAAGCAGACTTGAGCTTCTAACGAATCATGGCTCATGGTAGATCGCGTCTCGTCTAATATGCTACCTAACACACTGAAAGCTTGTTCAATTGCTACCGTTGAAACTGGAGATGCTAAAAGTTGTTTAGCGATGAATGCAAGAGTTGGAAATATATTTGCGTGTCTACTTCACCACTCGAGAACTGTAAATTGTTTACCTCTTAAACTATTACTAAACTCGAAATTATTTACATGTGGAACTATCATTTTGTTGACTGTTTATTTTATTTTATTTTTTACGATTTCGATTCTGGCCGGAACCGAATGTTCTGAAATCAGAACCAAATCAGATATTTTCGGTTCTTGGAACCTCTGATTCCAGGCGATTCCGATTTCGATTTCGGTTCGAAACCGAACCGTGGCGAGGCTTAATCCCAATGGTTAGACACATTAGGTTTTAAATGTTGGCAAATTTCACTTCAAAATTTGTCCAATAGGAAAAGTTGAATCCTAAAGGGAAAGTGGTGGTTAAATGAAATTACATTTCACTCAAATTTAACATGGACAATTTAATCAGAAATTTGTAGCAAATCGTTTCATGAACGATTCGTGTTTAATTAAAAAATAATCATAGATTAATAAGAAATTAATTGGAAAATGTAAGGTCGACATTGCTTATGATTGATGATTAAAAAAATATACAAAACTCATCTCTTAAGATCCCGAAAAAATTGATAAAAATTATTAATTTATGATAAAAAAAAAAAACTAAATAATCTGAAAGTCTTTAATTAAGTCAATATGAATAGAGACCAATTTGATACAATTAGAAAAAATCATCATTATTTAAGAAAATATAATAAATTAAGGATACTAATGAAATTATTCCGGTAATAATTCTTTTAAAATGAAACATATTCGGACTTTTTCATTGTTTATAACATAATCATTCTATTTTCTCACACAAAATCATCATTTAAAACTACAAAAAAATATTAAAAAATCAAAATAAATTTAAAATGAAATCGGAGGATTTTTAGGAAATCAGAAATCGGCCGATTAATCACTTAAATCATCCAAAAACCGATGTCGATTTAAAACGGGTAGAACCAATTAGATCGAATCGCTCAAATAACAATTTATATTGATTAACCGCCACTTAAATAACATAAATTTTTAATATACCATTAAGGATGCTTCTCTGGACTACAATTCAAACGATAGAAGCGTCCTATTTTCAAACAACAAGGGATCCCACCTAATAGTTTAGACTTTTAAATCAAAAGACCTAATATTCACCAAACACAATAATTAAATATCACAAATCAAATTTTGAAATCTTCTTGTAATAAACAAACAGATGATTCTAAAGCACTTGCATGAGATGATCCACTCCATTAGCCAGCAAAGCAATTCAGAATCTTCAAATCATCCATCACATTAGCAACATGAATGAAAATTGCCCAGTTATCCATTAAGATTGCTAATGAAGATATCAACCCCACCAGAGCTACAAATAGGAATGACACCTTCTGATCTTGCACTTGCACAACAAGAGTGATTGAGCCTATCAAATTAAGTTCGACGTGCCAAGCTTTCTATGTGGAAAAGAGATCCGAAATAGTTCGAGGATTACCAAACAAAGAAACATGAATAAAAAAATATTTTTTTCCCATTATTCACACCCCTAATTCTTAAGAGATCCCATAATTTAGCAAATGACACAAGCACTAGTATCATCATCTGCAGTTTTAGGAGGAGGCTGAGTGATCACATTTGGATTATAAGATGTGTCAACCTTAAAAAACTCAGCCAAATGATCATCTTCCTTCTTTTTATCTTCCGCCTTTTTACTATCTTCCTTCTTCTTCTCAGGCCCTTTTGCTGGCCCCACAGAAACTATTTCAGTGTGACATAGTTTCCTCAGTTTGCTCACTATATTCACTGGATCAATGTCCCCAATCACTGTCAATTTCTTGTCCTTCATGTCCATTGAAATTGAATCCACCCCTATATTTAAAAAAAAAAAACACCCAGTTTGGTTAATTTTGCCAAATTTAGCATCTAATGTGTAACACCCCGATTATCGAAATTATTAGAAACCAAGAAATTACAATCTCTTCTTATTCGAACACCTAAAAATAGAATACAAAAATTTTTTTTTTTTGAAATCGTTGAAAACCACACTGTCAAACCACTCATTCCGGTTTTAAATCGAACAGTTAAAATCACCGGTTGTCCCAAACTCTTACAAGAAACGCGAGAGAATTCGAACTTACGACCTGAAGTTCAGACCCTAAACCTTACACCTATGATCTGAAAGGTTAGGACGGAGTTTAGACCCTAAACCCTACACCTATGATCTGAAAGGTCAGATACCGAATCCTACGCCACCAGCCACCAACCACCAACCACCAACCACCAACCACCAATCCACGCTTTAGTAAATATTGGAATATAGTCGAAACTTAAGTTCATCATAAACTCTTAGAAATATTTACGCATCCAAATCGAAATATTTGCATATACAAATCAATTTTCACTGTCAGCGGAAGATCTTAAATCAAATTCATTATGCAAAGGTAGGCATGGGGATACGAAAAAGCGGCTAGTTGGGATCCCAAAATTTAACATAAAATTTGAGTCATAAATCTAAAGAAATTCTATTTTTATGTCTATAATATGATTTTGAATTTTTTTTTTTTTTTTTTAGATAAAAAACTTCATTTTAAAAACTCGCTTATAATCCTGAAATTTCAGACAACTCACTTGATGGGTTCTTTTTATCTCAACCCCAGTCGGCTTAGACTTTGCAGTGGGAGATAGATCAAAAGTTCTATTCTCCTCAAGCTGTGAAAAAATTTAAAAAATAAATAAATAAATAAATACCTGAAAGGCCAGAGACTGTCTTCATGACTTTCTTCTTTTCTTTATCATCACGTACTTCGAGTTTCAAGATTGCTTTCTGAAACAATACGAAAAAAGATCATACATATTATACAGTTAAAGATCTACATCAAAAGAAAGGCATTTTTCTATGTGCAAGTGTGACTGGAAAAAAATTGAAAAATTTGGAGCATAGAGAAAAATCCCACCTTCATTTTCTAAATTGTAAAGAAATTTTACAGATCAAAAAAAAAAAAAAAACAAAATTGCTGGTGAGGGAGAAGTGGGGTTCTTGAGAAGAGTAAAGGATTTTAGTTTTTGCAAAGCGAATTTGGGATGAGGCATTAGCCAATCTTGTGAATTTATATTTGATTAAATAAAACAAAGGGGAGTCAGCCGAGTGCACCAAGGTCAAGAGATATATTATTAAACAAAGGGAGATGGGTCACTCTTGGTCCTACTGTTTTCGGCACATATCTCTTCTCTGTTTAAACTTATATTATTAATCCTCATATAATTCTAAAATTCTCCATAATTCATTTTTTTTTTTATCCTTAGAAATCTAATCATCAAATCATATATTATGAATTTAAGTAAAATATATAAATTTTCAATTGTCTCAAATTTTTATAATAAATATATTTTCTGAATTTAAACATATGACTTAAAAATCAGATAATAAATCTTACACTGTCAGGCCACCGAGCCATGTCCTCTGTTTTTATTATACATTTTCTACTTTCAAAGCCATCAAATTCATAATCATTTCCTATTAATGATTTGATGATATTTGACGAATAGGGTATTGATGGCAGTGTGGAATGCTAAATTAAGCCAAGCCGTGCCGCAGCAAACATTCTTTCTTCTGATCAGATTTTTGATCAAAAAAGGTAACCCAAAACTCAATCTATTCTAATATGGATAATAGGAAAAAAAAATCATTAAAAATTATTTTATTAATTACATTTACAATTAATAGGGAACAATTTTATATGATAAACACAAGGTTAGTTTTTGTGTTTCAACACTTATGTATTTGCTATTCAGTTATTAATAGATGACATCTGAGAATAAAATTAATACCAATTTGATTTTGAAAATTCCGCCGTCAAATAAGTAGAGCAGGTAAAATTCCCGACAGTCTCAGGTTATTATAAAAAACACACCTCTTGAATTCGAAACCCAAAACCCGAAACTCAAGTTCTAAGCATTATACCATCAAGTCACACTTTTAGCCTTTAAGGATAAAAAAAAACTTCAATCATCATGAATTATAAGTTGAAGCAGAATGGGAACCATTATCTTAGCAACAATGATATTCTTACATAATTTTGTACATAAAATTTTCTCGAATGTCTCACTGTAACTACAGTGAGACATTCTGGAAAATTTTATGTATAAAATTATGTAAGAATATCATTTTTGTTATCTTAGAGTTCAGGGGCTTGGGGTTCCGCTGGGACGTCAAAAAAATTATAATCATCATGCATTAAAAAAATATACAATTCATGTAGAATATTGGATTTTTTTAATGAATCTTTTTGTTATTTTTTTTTTGTTTCGGATATGCTCCCGTACATAATAATAGGTTACTATGCTTATGGATTTTAGTATCTATGAGTAAATTTCCTTTTCAGTGGCTTTTATTACTGAGAGAGTATCTGATTCAATGTCCTCAAGGGTCGTGACTTTTGGATGTAGGATTCGGGATCCGACCTTCAGGTCCCGAATTCGAATTCAGAGAGTGCATTTCTTTTAAGAGTCTGAGATAGTCAGAGTTTTATCTGATCCACTTAAGTCCGTAAGTGGTGATTTGTTGGTAAATATGTGTCATTAAATGAAATTAACATGTAAATTTATCTAAATTATTCCAAAACAGAACACAAAAAATGGATACAAGGAAAACCTGGAAAATATAGAAGAAGATGACTCGTAGTCTTGAACTGTTCTGCCATTGGCGTAAACTAAGACAATTACCAATACACAGTTTTACTTCAACCATTTTCCGTTCTACGGTTGTGTTCATTTCAGCCATGAACATTGATCCTGGATTCATCAAGTACTTTAGGGAATTCAGCCTTTAAAACTCTCATGGAAGCGGTCTCACTTCTTACTTGAAATATGTGATCTTCTATAAAGAGGTAACCTGCTTGTACCACCATTAAGACTCTTCTCCTAATATAGTGATCATTAAAAGCCTTAGCTTATCCTAGCCTTGACAGACAACACTCTGCGTCATTACAGGAATGAGAAAGAGTATACAACTCTACAGTGCTTGTTTTGAATTGCACAAAGTTTTAGTTGTCCCTTTTGAACCTAGATTTTGGGATCTCCAGTCAGCTATGTTGGGTTTCTACAGTGACAATTCTTAATTTATATGCTTCAAGCCATTCCTCTCGATAACTTCTTAACTTACTCTCTAGGTAAACCTTTAGTAAGTGGATCCGCTAGGTTTTCCTTCAATTTGACATAATCTATCGAAATTATGCCACTTGAGAGCAGTTGTCGTATGGTATTATGTCTGTGACGTATGTGCCGAGACTTACCATTATACATTGTATTTTGGGCTCTCCCAATAGTCGATTGACTATCACAATGTATGCTTATCGCTGGCACTGGTTTGGGCTAATTTGGAATATCCTCTAAGAAATTTCGAAGTTATTCCGCTTCTTCGCTGCACCACCAAGTGTGAAAATAAATCTACTCGTAAATTTGGAATCCACTATTTCAGATATCCAGTTAGCATCGTTGTATCCCTCTAGAATAACATGATATCTCGTATAATGTAGACCATATTTTGATGTTTCTCTCAGATACCTCAAAACTCTTACTATGCTTTCCAGTGTCTATGTCATGGATTGCTCGTATATCTGCTAAGACTGTTTACAACTTGAGCGATATCAGGTCGTGTGCAATTTGTGAGATTCATCGGACTTTCGATGATTCTCCAATACTCTAATTGCAATACGCTTGAGCTAGTATTCTTTGACAAATGAAGAGTTAGGTCTACATGATTTCTAGCCATATTTAGGTCTCCTTTATTATATTTCTCAAGTATTGTCTCAACATAGTGAGTTATATACCCCTCTGATGTTCTGGAAATCTTAATTCCTAAGATTACATCAGTTACTCTTAAATCTTTCATATCAAATTTGTTGGTCAATACTTTCTTGGTAGGTGATAAGTGTGGTTTATACCCACTTATTTGGGTATCCATAACTTATTATTTTGTTATATTTCGAGTCATTTAATGTATTTTTAGCTTATTTTATGTCTTAATTGTAGGAAGCATTAATACATGAATCATGGGACAATTGCACGTGTTTTGGGACCATACGGATGCATCGGACGCACACGGGAGCACAGAACATGAAACAAATGAACCAGTGGAAAAATTACACTGGCGTCGCGGCGCCAATCACCAGGCACCGCGGCGCCAATCACCAGGCACCGCGGCGCCTCACAAATTCCATATAAGTAGCCGAGGAACTGGTGCCGCAGCGCAGGACCAGGCGCCACGGCACATTCAAGACCAGTGTCCCAGCCGAAAGACCGAGAGCTTGGCGCTGCCACCTCCAGGCGCTGCGGGAGTAAGATACACATGCGCAATCCTGAAACATAAAATTAGGGTTTTTAATATACTCAATGACTTCAGGGCTCCATTATAAATACATTAGTTCATTCATAACTCAAGGAAGAGGCTAATACACAACACAAAAACACCAAAATACATATTTTAGAGAGATCCAAAGAGGAGGATTGAAGAGCAATAAGAGGAGAGGAATGCGGTGAGGTCCGAAGAGGAATAGATTCAATTCGAGTTTTATCTTCTTATTTCCTTCTTAGAACTCTAATGATTTCCATTAGATTCATGACTTGTTTATCATTGTTTTTATCTATTGTCATGAACTAACTCCTTAATTCTGGAGAATGATGTAACTGATGTTTGAACCTTTATTTTAATTGTCAATATTGTTATGAAGTTTTATTGAGTTATTTATATTTTTTTGAGTTTAATGCTTCTTGATTGCTTGCCACAATTGAAGATGATGAATGATTAGAATCTATCACTCGAGAGAGTGGATTTTGAATAGATCTAGAAAATATAACCTAGGATTTTATAGAGTTCGAGAGAATCTGTAGTCCTTTGAAGTCGTTAATATAGAATCACAAAGCGTAATGAGTTCTTAATTATTAGATTTTTATAGAGATATCGAAGTCTATAGTTGATGATATTTTTCACTCGGCACACGAGAGAGAGTGTGGATAATTTCAGAGTCTTGACTTATAAACAATATAACTGAACAATGATTAATTGGCATGACAAATACATAGGTAACAACTAGGTGAAATCAGGATCCAGAATCTCTATCGTATTAGTTCCTCCTATCAAATTATTTTTATATTTATTTATTTAATTAAATATTTATTAATTATTTTCTAAATAAAGTTAGGATTATCAATTGTAGTACTTAGTGTGAGTTAACGCAATCCCTGTGGGTTCGACACTTTTTCACTGATTTATACTAAAACTTGACACCGTATACTTGCGGTACGATATAAAATATCACAACAAGTTTTTGGCGCCGTTGCCGGGGATTTTTTGTTTAATTCACATTAATACTGCTTCCAAGTAATCTTAGCTTTAATTTAGATTTTTATCTTTTATTTTTAGTTTATATTTATTTTATTTTGTTTATTGATTTTTTTCTTTTCTTTTGGTGCTTCAGTGAATGTGAAAATCTACAAGTCTCGACTCGCTCATGTTTGATCCCGAAATAGAAAGAACAATGAGGAGACTAAAGAAAGAAAGGAAAATTGAACAAGAAGTAATGGCAACTGAAAATAGAGAAAAAAACCCACGTTAGGTGGCAATCAGAGATCACTTCAAGCCAATCATTGATGATACCTATTCTGGGATTGCCCATCAACCAATCAAAGCAAATAATTTTGAGTTAAAACCCACATTGATCAACATGGTACAAATAAATCAGTTTGGGGGTTCAGTTGTAGAGGATCCCAACTTTCACTTAAGAATGTTCTTGGAGATCGCAGATACTATAAAGATGAACGGTGTGAGTAAATAGGCTATCATGCTACGCTTATTCTCATTCTCCTTACGGGATAAAGCGTGAGACTGGCTTCATTCGATACAGGCGGGAAGTGTCATGACATGGCAGGATATGACCATAAAATTTCTTGAGAGGTTCTTTCCACCAGCTAAATCAGCTCAACTGAGGGCAGAGATCAGTATATTTAAGCAGCCGAAGACTAAGACTTTGTATGAAGCATGAGAGCGATTTAAATAACTATTACAAAGATGCCCACAACACGATTATACAAACTGGGTCCAGATTCAATTGTTCTATAATGGGCTGAATGGTTCGAATATGACTGTGGATGATGCAGCGCTTGAGGGAACTCTATTCAAGAAATCAGCCGAGGATGCCTATAATCTGTTAGAAAAAATGGCCATTAACCATTTTCAATGGCCAAATGAACGCCCAACTGTGACCAAAGTGGCTGGAATATATGAAGTGGACCCTCTTGTGGCACTTACAGCTCAGATTTCCACCTTATCTACTCAAGTAGCAGCCCTGAAAAATCTATGAGTACCATCTATTGAATCAGCGGCGGCTACAAATATGCAGTTATTGTAAGGAAACTCGAACTTTGAACAAGTCCAATATGTGAACAATCGGAACTTCAACAGTTATAGAGGAAATCACGTGCCTAACGTTATCATCCAAACCTGTCATTTGCTAATACAGAGAATGTGTTGCATCCTTCATCATTGGAAGATTTCATGAGCATGTTTGTTGCTAATACTTCAGCGAGGTTTAAGAAGAATGAGTCAAGGTTAGACAATATTGAGACACATATGGAAAATATCAGGGCAACAATGAAGTCCTTAGAAACACATATTGGGTAGATTACTTCCTCCATGACCAAGCAGCAGTAAGGGGTATTTGGATAAACTACCACAACTACCAAGCTTTCTTTTTCATGTTAAAGCAGTCAGTAGATACAAAAGAAGAAGCTACCATGACCACCAATTGGGTGGTTGCGTTTGGCTGAATACGTTAAACTTAGCGCTAGCGGGGAGACAACCCTTGCATTTGTTTTATTATTATTTTCTTTAATTTTAATTTTAATTTTATTGTGTGCTATTTGTTTATTTATTCATTTTGCATGCTATCTAGCAGGTAGTAAGAGACACACAACGCCCGCGCAACCAAATTCTAACTAGCAGGAGTCTGATCAACTCTATGTATGGTAGTGTTGTTCCTCACTCTTGTTCTTTATATTTATCTTTCATTGAGGACAATGCAAATTTTAAGTTTGGGGGTGTGTGCATGTTGTTTACTTGTTATTTTTTGTTTAAAAAAAATTTATTTGTTTGTAGTCTTAGATAGTAAAGCATAAATCCTATGATGAATTTTGTTTGTTTATGAGTGAAATTTTAGAAACGATAAGTGCCCAATTTACTTTTATCTGATGCCTTGAGTAGTTGATCTATGTTAGACTCGTAAGCACTCAATTATAGATTTTTAGCAGTGAAAACTTGAGTAGTTGACAAGGTGACTAGTTGAAGAAATTTCATATCGATGAATGACCGTTTGCTCAGATATCTATCTTGATTTCCTAGTGTTATGATGTATGGTATGAATAGAAATAAAATGAAAAAAAGTCTCTAAAGAAAGAAAATAAACCACCTATAACCGATAAGCGTGAAGCTACCCATGAGCTAGTATTAGGACCATCATAAGGAGAAATGCTACCTTAAAGGGTATGTGTGTTGAAAAAGAAAAGAAAAATTTCAAAAAAAATGAGAAAAGCAAAAAGAGACAAGAAAATAAAAGAAAAATCATATCATACTGAGCACAAAATAAAGCAATTACACAGCTTAATTGAGATATCTAGGTTGTTTTGACCCATCGATCTCAATTTTTAAACAAAATCATTAAGTTGGCTTACTTAGGAATCAAGTTGTGAATGAACCTTTACATACACACAGTGTGAGTCTAATTTAGATTTGAGTCGCATTGCGTACTTTAGAGGTTCTTTGATTTCATTTATAAGCTTTCTTTGAGGATAATTTTATGTGCAACTATCGGGACTATGCTTTTGTTATTTTTATATTTTGCATGATTGCGTGTGAATGAGGTTTGTGGGTGTCGTCGCTGTAAGCCCTCATGAGACTATAACTCGTCCACTAGGGCCGCCTAGGGGTTTAAAGGCTTGTTGTTATGCTAAATGCAATCGTGATCCCTACGAAAGTGGCTTAGTTAATTTAATAATTTTTATTTGTTAATTTGAATTTAGTTTTTTATTTTATCTTTTGCTCGGGACTAGCAAAACCTTAAGTTTGGGGGTGTTTGATAAGTATGGTTTATACCCACTTATTCGGGCATCCATAGCTTATTATTTTGTTATATTTCGAGTCATTTAATGTATTTTTAGCTTATTTTATGTCTTAATTGTATGAAGCATTAATACATGGATCTTGGGACAATTACACGTGTTTTGGGACCATACGGATGCATCAGACGCACACAGGAGCATAAAAGGCGAAACGCAGGAACTAGTGGAAAAATTACACTGGCGCCGCGGTGCCTCACAAGTTCCATACAAGTAGCCGAGGAACTGGTGCCGCAGCGCAAGGATCAGGCGCCACGGCGCCTTCAAGACTAGTGTCCCAGGCAAAAGACCAAGAGCTTGGCGCCGCGGCATCCAAGCCCAGCTCTGCGGCGCCTGCAAGCCTCACGTTCCTATATACAAACACGAGAGAAGGGCACCGCGACTCCAATTTTCCATGCGCCGCAGTGCTGCGGGAGTAAGATACACACGCGCAATCCTGAAACATAAAATTAGGGTTTTTAAGATACCTAATGACTCCAGGGCTCCATTATAAATACATTAGTTCGTCTACAACTCAAGGAAGAGGCTAATACACAACACAAAAACACCAAAATACATATTTTAGAGAGATCCAATGAGGAGGATTGAAGAGAAACAAGAGGAGACAAAAGCGGTGACGTCTGAAGAGGAAGAGATTCAATTCGGGTTTTATCTTCTTGTTTCTTTCTTAGAACTCTAATGATTTTCATTAGATTCATCACTTGTTTATCATTATTTTTATTTATTTTCATGAATTAACTCCTTAATTCTGGAGAATGATATAACTGATGCTTGAATCTTTATTTTAATTGTCAATATTGTTATGAAATTTTATTGAGTTAATTATATTATTTTGAGTTTAATGTTTCTTGATTGCTAGCCAAAATTTAAGATGATGAATGTTTAGAATCTATCACTCGAGAGAGGGGATTTTGAATAGATCTAGAGAATATAACCTACGATTTTATAGAGTTCTAGAGAATATGTAGTCATTTGAAGTCGTTAATATAGAATCACAAAGCGTAATGAGTTCTTAATTATTAAATTTTTATAGAGATATCGAAGTCTATAGTTAATGATATTTTCACTCGGCACTCGAGAGGGGGAGTGGATAATTTCGGAGTCTTGAATTATAAACAATATAACTGAACACTGATTAATTGGCATGACAAATACATAGGTGACAGTTAGGTGAAATCAGGATCCAAAATCTCTATCGTATTAGTCCCTCCTATCAATTTTTTTTATATTTATTTATTTATTTAAATATTTATTAATTATTTTCTAAATAAAGTTAGGATTATCAATTATAGTACTTAGTGCGAGTTAACGCAATCCCTGTGGGTTCGACACTCTTTCACTGATTTATACTAAAACTTGACACCGTACACTTGCGGTACGGTATAAAATATCATAACAAGTTTTTGGCGCCGTTGTCGGGGATTGTTTGTTTAATTCACATTAATACTACTACCAATTAATCTTAGCTTTAATTTATATTTTTATCTTTTATTTTTAGTTTATATTTATTTTATTTTATTTTTATTTTATTTATTCCTTTTTTTCTTTTCTTTTGGTGCTTCTGTGAATGCGAAAATCCACAAGTCTCGACTCGCTCTTGTTTGATCCCGAAATAGAAGGACCAGCAAAGAGACTAAAGAAAGAAAGGAAAATTGAACAAGAAGTGATGATAGCTGAAAACAGAGAAAACAACCCACGTTAGGTGGCAATCAGAGATCATTTCAAGCCAATCATTGATGATACCTATTTTGGGATTGCCCATAAACCAATCAACGCCAATAATTTTGAGTTAAAACCTGTATTGATCAACATGGTACAAAGAAATCAGTTTGGGGGTTCAGCTGTAGAGGATCCCAACTTGGACTTAAGAATGTTCCTAGAGATCGCATATACTATAAAGATGAATGGCGTGAGTAAAGAGGCTATCAGGCTACGCTTATTCTTATTCTCCTTACGGGATAAAGCGTGGGA
Source organism: Zanthoxylum bungeanum (assembly GCA_019454045.1). Taxonomy (NCBI): domain Eukaryota; kingdom Viridiplantae; phylum Streptophyta; class Magnoliopsida; order Sapindales; family Rutaceae; genus Zanthoxylum; species Zanthoxylum bungeanum. The sequence continues at coordinate 27,260 of SKCR01048437.1, forward strand.
CTGGCTTCATTCGATATTGGCGGGGAGTGTCATGACATGGGAGGATATGGCCACAAAAGCTCTTAATAGCTTCAACTTTACTCCTCAGTAAATACACATAACAGAATCTTATGATATCATCGATAAAAGTGACAAAGTACTTTTTACCGTCTCTTGTTTGCACAATATTCATATCACATATATCGGAGTGTACAAGTTCCAACGGTTCAAAACTACATTCTATGGATGCTCTATGCATTTTTACTTCAACACATGCTTCACATTTATATTGGTTATCAATTGTAAGTTTAGGCATAAGGTCCAAGTTAATTAATTTACGTATTGTATCATAATTAACATTTCCTAACCTCTCATGTCATACATTTCGTAACTCGATAATATAAATAGAAGATGTAACTTTATTATTAGCATCATGTTGATTGACAGTCATTACATTGAACTTGAAAAGACCCTCATTTGGGTATCTTTTTCCTACATAAACATCTTTTAGACAGTATAAACTTATCAGAAATAAATACAAGCTTAAATCCATTCTTGCTAAAGAGAGAGCTTGAAACCAAGTTCTTCTGGATTTCAGGAACATGCAGAACATTCTTCAATGTAAGCTCATTTCCGGATGTCATCTTCAGAACCAATGTGCCTTGTCCAACCACTTTAGACGTAGACGAGTTTCCCATTGTTAGATGATTGCCACTATCGAACTTCTGATACGAGAAAAACATCTTACTATCAGCACAGATATGATGAGTAGCCACAGTGTCTACCCATTATTCTCTCGGATTCCGAACCAAGTTGGCTTCTGTTACAACTGCTAAGAGGTTCATTTCTGAGATCTCATCAGTTAGCTGCTTATCTTAAGTGACATGAGCCTTATTTTTATTTTTCTTGCCTTTGTTCTGAGACTTCTTGTTTCTGCAGTCCTTTGTTATGTCACCACTTTTTCCACAGATGTAGCATTTTCCATTGAACTTCTTATTTGCTTGGGAAGAATCAGCTCCACTGTTCTTTCTCTTTTTTCTACCATTTCCATATTTGACGATGTTGGCCTTAGACTCTATAGTCTTATAGCTGGCTTTCTCAGACTTCTAGTTGCCCTATTCGATCCTTAATCGAACTCTAATATCTTCAAGACTCATCTGCTTCTTTTTGTGTTTCAGACAGCTCATGAAGTCCTTCCATGATGGATGCAACTTTTCAATGATTTTGGAAACTTGAAAAGCCTCGCAGAGTTTCATTCCCTCATCCAATATTTCATTAATGATTAACTGAAGTTCATCCAACTGAGACATCACCGTCCTTGAATCTATGATGAGTGGTAATTATATCACTATTTCCCACTCATTTAACCTAATATTTTGTATAGTTTCTCGAGTTTTATGAACGTTTTGATGTGTTTTTATTTATTTTGCAGATAAAAATAATATTGGGACTTAATGGAATCAACTCGGGGCTAAAACGATGAAATTTGGAGGAAAAAAGGTCAAAAATGAAAATTTACTATACGCGTCACGAAGTGCAGTCCGAAATTCTAGTTTTGCGCAAGTGTCGTAGTTTGGCCATAACTTTTTCATCTGATATCCAATTGAGCTGATTCAAGTGCCAGATTAAAGAAGACACAAAGATCTATAACTTTTAAGAATACAATAATTTTGAATTCTGAATATTTCATGACCGAAATTGATGAACAATCCAAAATTATGTTATGTTTAATTACTAAAGTCATTATCAAAAATATAAAAATTTGTCAAACTTGCATGTTTGGTGGAGTGTTTTGTGCCATGTTAGGTGCCTTATTTGGTGCCATGTTTGGTGGAGTGTTTTGTGGAGTGTCTTGTGGCATGTTTGGTGGAGCAATTCGTGGAGCAATTCGTGGAGAAATTGGTGGAAGCCTTTAGATTTTCCTATAAATATCAAGCCATTTTATTTGTAATTCTCATGCTTTCCTTAAGTTTTTGTAAGGAATTTAAGGATTGCATCTTGTTTGTTTATTTTCAGTAATTTAAATTATGTATTTTTATTTTCAGTAATAGTAGTAGTTTTTCTTTTCTTCTATTCTCTTCTTTTCTCTTTTCTTTTATGTTTTCTAGTTAGATTTCTGATGGGGAAGGGTGAAGCTTTTATTATTTTAATTTAGATTAATCTCCCTTAATTATAATATAGAAATTATATTTCAAATTAAAAGGATTACCGCCTTAATGACTGGTTTTATTTATTTGACATAAAGTAACACCGCCTATATGGCTGGTCTTTAGGTGACAGATAATTATCGCCTTTATGGCTGGTTGGACTTAATTAAAATCTGACTTAATGAGGATACCACATATATGGTCGGTTGGTAATATCACGGATAATTTCTGTATTATAATAAAGGAGATTTCTAAATTAGAAATAGTAAAGGTGGATCCCCCAACCCCCAGCATTTTATTTTTATTCTAGGGAAGTGATGAAACACAATATCCACACTTAATAATTGATTTTCTTTTTATGGGTAATTCTTTAGTTTGTTTATTGAGTCGTAAACTTAATGCTTCTTGTTGTCTGATCACCAATAAAATTGATGTGGTAAACTTAAAATGAACTTGGAAAAGAGATTTTAGGTTTCAGCCTTAGATTCAATAGCTCACGATCTTCCTTAAGGATAGATAACCCTTTAATAGATTTCCTTACAGGATAGAAATATACCTGTCGGGCGGGGGTAGCCATAATTGGAACTTGACCTTAATGAATCCAGGTAATTTGGTTGACATAGACATATGGTTCAATTAGGTTATACTGGATATTTGCGTCTGACCATCGGAATAGGCTTTTGCATATCATCGTGTTCCAGGTTAGCAAACTAATTTATTACACATATATAAGGGAATCAATTCATCATTAGAATAATATTGTGTGGAGTCACAACCCTAGATCCTTGAGTCTTTTGTTTATTTTCCTTAGTATTTTCTTTTGTGTCTTTAAATATTTTAGTTATCAAATCCACATTCAACCAACCAAAGCAATCAATTCCCTTCTCCCTATAATTAGATACATGTAAATAAATAGTATCAATAATTAATAATAACAGTAGGAATTAAGTCCTCGTGGGATCGATATTTTTATACTACTTGAACGATACGTGCACTTGCGTTATACGCGTATGAATGCACCGGTCAATCTACCATCTTGTAGTCCATGAACCTACCCACTATAAATTTGTTATATCCGACATCCTTGGTTTTATATTTTTTCTCGAGATATTCTCAGAGAATCTTCACAGAAGTCATGCCTTGGTACACTTGTATAGGGTATTGTCAAGTCCTCCCAAGAGGTAATCCTTGCACAAGAAGTCGTTTGACGACCACTCTTCTCATAGTTGCTTGGCTGTTTCTGTTTCTCCCTTCACAGGATTCAGAGGATGTTTGAGGTACTTAGTAAACTACAGTGTTTTCAGATAGAATAATATTTTGCTTTACTATTATTTAAAGTTTGCTCCACCAAACTTTTCTAGTTTCTTCCATGAGCGACCGGTACTGTGATATTTCTGCTACCCATGTGTAACTGGAAAACCAACGGTAATCAATAAGTCTACAAAAGATAAATTGCACAACGATCAAACGTATGATCTTGTTTAAGTGATATACTAAGAATCCACTCATGTTATATTGGACAGTAGTACCAAATAACACAAGTCCTTGAATTTACGACTAAGGTTTGTTATGATAAATGAATAAATGAATATTCCCGGACGACGAGGGGGTTCGAAATAACCACTTAAATCCTTACCCACTTAGGCTCTTATAATCTTTTTGATAGAATATCCTTTAAATACTTTCTCAATAGAATATCTTAGACATTCAAACTTAGTATTACACTTCAATTCACAATACAATAATCAATAAGTGTAGATTTGTATGTGTATATGTATAAGCCAATCAAGCTTGGATGGAATTACTTGTGTAAAGTTACACTTTTAATTCTCAACCTAGTATGCAATACACGATCAATTTTCAACTTTATCATTATGTTTATGCTTGTAATAATTGAACACTCTAATATTAACTTAAACCTATACTTCCAAGTTTTAAAAAAATACAGTATATGATTTTACTAAATTAACATTATGTCATACGTGGTCATATAAATTAATCTAAGTCTATATTATTATTTTTAAATCTAAAATAATTTCAGGATTAATTTTGTTAGTGTCACGTTCATTAATTCATTCGAGCAAAATATTCTAGAGAGTTCATGTTCATGTTGCGTTAGTAAACGTATTCAAACGAAGTGTTCCAGAGAGTTTGTGTTCGTGTTACGTTCGTAAACGTGTTCGGACGTTCTTTGGAAGAAGACTAGCATTCGAGTTGCGTTTAAAGACACGTTCGAATGAGACTACAAAAAATAGAATTTTTGTCTATGCATTCAACGGACGTTTGAACGTCCATGCGTATTTTTCATGCACATAACATATTTTCCAGAAAAGTGACAATTAAAACATGTAAAATTTCATCTAACAACCCTTAAAATGTAATAAGTTCTTAAGATTGTTGGTAAATATGTGTCATTAAATGAAATTAACATGTAAATTTATCTAAATTATTCCAAAACAGAACACAAGAAATGGATACAATGAAAACTTGGAAAATTTAGAAGATGGTGAAATTCTTGATCCAAGTCGAGTTGCTTATGTCCTTAAGAATTTATTAGCCTCGCCTCAGTGCTCTACGGATGGTTTTGTGGACAATATTCTCCCAGGATTACTTGGATGCTTCTTGTAGAATGGACACTCCTTTAATAAGAACTTGAACAAGGAAATGAAGGAGTCTCTTTGAAGATGACTCAATACAACAATGTAAGACTTTTATCTTTTTTTTTTTGATGTATAGAGTGAACCCCAAGGCCTCTTTATATAGGCATGGAAGGGTACCTTTGAGAGTACCCTTTAGTTTGGGATGTAACCCTCCTAAGGGTTATACTCATTCCCTTATGCCTTTTGAAGCCTAGAGACTCATCATTCCAACTTAGAGAACATGTCCCTTCATCATTATGTCTTTCCCATAAGACACTACTTAAGAGACATGTCTCTCCAACACTTAAACTATATATTTAGAGAATTTACAACAATCACCATCTTAGTTATGAAGTTTTTATAGCAATCTATTTTTCCTTTCCATTACTAAACTATCACAATTTATGCATCAACCCACCGATTCTCACTGGCTAGCTGTCAAATGACTACTTCGATACTTATATGGAACTATTAATCATGGCATCTTTCTTTATCGTAATACCTCTCCCACCTTGCATGTCTTTTCGGATGCCAATTGGAGAAGTAATCACGATGACCGAACTTCCATTAGAGTATTTATTATTTTCATTGGTGCTAATGCAATCTCCTGGAGCTCTCGGAAATAAAATACATTATCTTGTTCCTCTACTAAAGCTGAATATCAGTCTATCGCCTCAACTGCTGCTGAAATTTGCTGGATTAGGTCTTTGCTTATGGAACTCGGTCTTCCGGTCAATCCTTCCCCACCGATCTACTGTGTCAATATTGGCGCTACCTATTTATATGCTAATCCAGTTTTTCACTCTCGCATGAAGCATATAGCTATTGACTACCACTTTGTGCATGAACGCGTCCAATCTGGTGACTTACGTTTAGTGTATTTGAATTTCTAGATAATAGGTTTATCTTTTCACTTATCCATTGTATTTTAGATAAAGGGTTTATCCTCTCAAACAACTCTTACTTATCCAATGTAATTTAAATAGGTTTAGAAATAACATTACTTCATCATGTATTTAAAGAACCTTGTACAGCAGAAATACAACCATCCAACGATACTTTCTCTCAAACTACTCCTATCTCAACTTCAATAGTCAGCACCTTTGGTGGGAATCCTTTGGCCAGTGCAGTGGCTAGAACCGATCAGAGATGATAAACTTGCTGAAAGATATCAAATCCATGCTTCACATCATATTAGCCAAAGGAGAATTCGAGAATCAAACTCGATGTTACAGCTTTTATTGAACACCCATTTAGCCAAAAGAGTGAAAGCAATTTACATTTGTTAGTTTCCAGGTCAATACACTATGTTACATGTTTATTTAATATGAATATAAAGAAAGATAGAGTTCCACTTCAGGTACTTCAGTTGCTGCAAATTATTTTTGGGCCATAATTTATGTACATGTTTGCTGCAAATGAACCAAAGTATTAATTTAGTTGTGAATTCAATTACCTATAGGTTGTTTAGCAATTGATGGGTTGGTCCAAATCGAATGGTACCTTATATCATTGTACTTGAGTACCAACTTTTTGAATGCTGCAGTTGGTAGGGCTTCTGTAAATAGATTTGTAAGATATTATCATTTGAGTGTATTTACTGAATATTTATATCACCGTCCTTTTGATGTTCGTGTGTATAAAATAATTTTGGTGGTATATATTTGGTTCTATCACCTTTTATATAACCTTATCATAAATAATATTTCATGTACAACTTAATTATCATAATAAAAATAATCATGTAACTATTACAATTGTAAGGTTCAAATATGCTTTGGAAGTAGCAAACTAATTATGCCAATTTCAAGTGATATTTTTAGGATATTGAAACAATATTATGAAGAAAATTAAGAATCCCTAGAGGATGAAAGAATTATAAAAATATTCTTTCATATGTCGATGAAACATTATCGAATATTATGTTTTGGTCATGATGTTCTTGTAGGACTTTAGAAAATGATTTTCTTTAATATTTTCTCATTGAAGGAGTAAAAGTTGAATTTTTTTTTGAAACAACTTAAAAAAAAATACAAGACTATCGGAAAATAAAATAATATTTCAGAAATTTCATGTAATTCTCTCATTGGAAACTTCAAAGAGAGTAATTATATGTACATCATAAAGAGAAATGATATTTCAAATTTCAAATATGCTCGTGTAATAATAAAATTGAATGTTTTCTTATATTTAATAAAATAATGAGTGTTTGATAAAAAAAAATAATATCTATCATCATCATTCCTTAAAATGGATGAATTTTTATTTATGGGAGTTGTAGACGCTGATTTTCGCCCGAGGTCTACAATCAAGATTTCGTAGAGAGGGACACTAGCGATCCTACAAAACAAAGAAGTCGGGTGAGCGTGGAGGGTCTACCCACCAGTGTGGTGGATGTCGTAGGCACTCTGACGCCCAAGTCAGTGATGGTAGTGAGGTGCAAAGGTCGTAGAAGGAGGAGCAAGGTCAGATGTTACCTTCATCCCTATAGACTGCCGTGAGGGCGGTAAGTGGGTCGGTGATGAGAGCAACGGAGAAAGTATCGTTCAGCAGTGGGTCGAAGCGATTGAGGTTGAATGTGATTGAGCTGTGGGTAGTAGAGATTCGATGCCTTTCCCATAGACCTTCTTCGCTTATATACATGCCTTTAAGGGAGCGTGTGCATTTACTGTTCTATGATTGCTTGTCTGTTGGGAGTCAGTTACGGTCGACTTCATGAGGGGTATTTACTGCATTTGCCCATTGTAGGCTGGAACGGTTGAGTGGTGTTTATGAGCTTGGGCGTTACGCGGACTGGCGTGGGGTGAGCCTTAATTATGGTTTGGGCGTGTGATATTTTATTGGGCCTAGGTTTGTGGATCTCTATGCCTTTATATACATCAAATCTTGGGGGTTCCTTTAGTGCGAATCTGTGGTGGTAACTTAGGCTTGGATCCACGCTGGGGATCTTGTATTGGGCCCGAGACAAAAGGTCGAAATTGCCCTCGGATCAAATTTGGCCTGTACAGTTTGTCCCCTATTCTCTAAGTCAAAGAGTCATTGGCTTGGAGAGTACTTGAAGCGTGTGTCACCTGGGACGAGGCCATAGTATGTGGGTGTACTCGAGCGTTGATGCTGCCTATTGATTGAACCTAAATGAATGTCAAGTTATGAACTTGACTCTACAAGAGCCATTGGGGAAGTACCCAGTCGACCGAACCAGATGATGATCGGGATAATGAACTGACTCTACCAGAGCCATTGGGGAAGTACCCAATCGATTGAACCAAATGAAGGTCAAGATATAAGTCATACGACATGCGTATTCCATGTCTACAACTTGATTCGACATGAGTCCATAGAGGATGTCCCCGGTCGACTGATCTAGATGAAGATTCAGGATATAATTCATACGACATGTGTAAACCAAGTCTACAACTTGACTCGATATGAGTCTGTGGGGGATGTCACCGGTCGACTGATCTAGATGAAGATTCAAGATATAATTCATACGACATGTGTAAACCATGTCTACAACTTGACTCGATATGAGTCCGTGAGGGATGTCCTCGGTCTACTCATCTAGAAGAAGATTCAGGATATAATTCATATGACATGTGTAAACCATGTCTATAACTTGACTCGATATGAGTCCGTGAGGGATGTCCTCGGTCGACTGATCTAGATGAAGATTCAGGATATAATTCATATGACATATGTAAACCATGTCTACAACTTGACTCGACATGAGTCCGTGGGGGATGTCCCCGATCAACTGATCTAGATGAAGATTCAAGATATAATTCATACGACATGTGTAAACCATGTCTACAACTTGTCTCGATATGAGTCTGTGGGGGATGTCCCCGGTCAACTAAATCAGATGAAGGTTCAGAAGTATCTCCATACTACTAGTCAAGGATCATGGGAGTCTTCAAATTTTTCTAGACCATATGAAGGTCATGTGTTGAATCTGGACTCTACATGAGTTATGGGGAATGTTCCCAAGGGATCATGTTGTGTCGACTGGGCAGAAGGTTGATAATGATGTCCCATATGGAGGATGTTTCATCGTCTTATGTTTCAAGTCGACCATACAGATTGATGAGTGTACAAGAGGGTCTATATATTCCCAGATCTGATGGAGGTCTAAGAAGTTTTCATTCTACAACACTTGAAGAAGGTACATCAGAGTCTACACTCCACATGAACAGATGAAGGTCCAAGAAAGTCTACACACTCCACTATACCTAATGAAGGTACATGAGAATCTACACACTCCATTATACCAGATGAAGTTACATGAGAGTCTACACTCCATATGATCAGATGAAGGTTCAAGAAAGTCTACACACTCCACTATACATGATGAAGGTACATGAGAATCTACACACTTCATTATACCAGATGAAGGTACATGAGAGTCTACACTCCAGACAAGATGAAGATCCACGAGGGTCTTCATTCCTCATTCTACAGGATCTAACATGGGTCAATGAGTGTCTTTACTCTACTAGACTCGCTGAAGGTCTATGAGAGTCTTTCCTTCTCATACTACTAGACCCGATGAAGGTCCATGAGATTACTGTCGAATGGGATATCAAATAGACCTAATAAAGGTTCATGAAGGTCATCACTTATTCTCCTGATGAGGGTTTATGAGACTACAATGGAACGAACATGATGAAGTCTATGTGAAACTTCACTCTACCTGACCTGATAAAGGTCAGGAGACTACGGTCGAATGAACCTGATGAAGGTCCATGTGAATCTTCATATGCTTTCTAAAGTTGATGGAAATCTGTCCATGTGTAGTGTGGAGTAGATAATTATCTCCATATGTAGTATGGATTTGATGAATGTCTATCAAGGTCATTACTTACTATACTAGACCTAAAGAAGGCCCATTACACTACAATTGTATGGACTTGAAGGAGGTCTAAATGAAAATGGTCGAATAAACTTCCATTAAGTCCATTCGACCGCTATTCGTACGCAAATGGTCAAAAGGCCAACCAACCTCAAATGTCGGAATGTCGTGTAAGAGAGACTTACATGAAGGCATAAAGTAACGAGTTCCACAACGGCTAATGGGGCAGCAAAATCTACTACCAATAATGCAACTACCAAGCTCACAATCTACAAACAAATAGCTAGAAGCTTGCTGACCATAAGTTGAGCGTGAAGATGCTTGCATGTAGAATTAAATAAGCCCTAGCCATAACACTCCATCAAACACGTGAAGATGCTTGCATGTTGAGTCAAATTAGCCAAGCCATACCACTCCATGAAACAAATGAAGATGTTTGCATGTAGAGTCAAATAAGTCAAGCCAAAACACTCTATGAAGCACATGAAGATGCTTGCATGTAGTATGGAAAGTAATTGATTCATTCAATTAACATGGACAATGCCAATTCCACCTCTTTTAATAATGTTGGTTTGTTACCAAATCACAAAGTCTTATTCTGAGTGAGATTTATTAACTTAACAATTTCCCTTGTAACGCCACTAAGCGACTCAAATATCTTGTTTATATTATCGAATTTTGCACTGTATGGGATTCCATGCGACAGTTTCGGGCTTTAGCAACACTGGCTCTTGTCTTGGGCTCATTTGCTGGAAAAGGCTTTGAGTGGTCGCATGATAGCCACTACTTGTTTTGCCAATATAGGACAAGATTGAAGGCTGCAATTTGAGGCCTTTAATGTGCGTTTGGATAGGGCATGTTATGAGCTTGCTCCATACATGGTCTCTCAGCTTTTGGATTTTTTCTTCTTAAAATAGGCATGCATTTCCTTTTAATTTATTTTTGGTCTACATGCCATCAACTACTATTGGGATTTAATTTTTAATTTGGATACTACCGGCCATTATCTGGGGTATTGAATGACCCTCTTGAAAAATTTCTTATAGTGTCGAATGGGACTCGAACATGACACGTGATGTTGTATGCCTTGTTTAGTATTTTCGTCGTCTATTGCAGCCCATTAGAAAGTCAGATTATGATGGCCGGTGAACCTATAGAGAAGTTATTCCTTTGGGGTCATACAGCTTGCACATTGGAAAACACAAACAATGTATGTAAGATTCTTGTATTTTGTGGTTTTGGTGGTATGGGAAGACATGCACACAGAAATGATCTTTGCTATTTGAACCATTACAATGTAAACTACAAGCTGTTCAAACTGAGGGCGGTCCATCTCCACGTTTGGGTCACACATCTTCTGTCGTTGGAGATCGCATGTCTATTATTGGAGGCAGGGCTGATCCTCTGAACATATTGAGTGACATGTGGAGTTTCAATATAGGTAAGAGTGAATGGATGTTATTAGAATGTGATGGCAATGTTTTTCTCCCCAGGTAATTTCTTTAGTGCATTTATGCTTCTGCTTCTGTTTTACACTTTGTATTTTGGCATATTAGTGCATGCTACATACAATATATTAAGAGATTTAATAGCAATCTCGGAAGCAGATTTGTATGTCCTCTGACAAGAATTTCCTAGGGTTTCTACCATTCTTCATCATTTCTTATACCTCATGATAGATTTTTGTTTATGCACACAATGATCTATATTGACCTTGAATCATCTACTCTTGATCCATATTCTACACAGGCATAGTCATGCTGCAGCTGTTATAGGCTCAACGATTTATGTGTTTGGTGGTCTTAACAATGATACAATCTTTTATCTTTTCTTGGACATTCTTAACCTGCAGGCTACTTTAGTTGTAGGAGCTGAGCATGTAGCTTTGGATAGTGGGGCATTTTATTGGGTAGTGAGCGTGTGGATGCCATTCCTCTCTTGCTTATGGTGTAGGGTGGCCTTATTGGCACTTGGTAGTGAGCTCTTTGTCGAGTCAATTTTCCAGCCACGTGAGGATTGATGGGCAATATCTTGAGCAACTTTAGTTTTGGACAACTTACAATTCTATTGGAGCCTACGAATTATTATTTTTATTATTATTTTAGTGGGCTCCCATTTTCATGGATCCTTCTGGCTTGACTTTTTCTAATTCATTTTCGTATGGCTATGGACTACATGTGGCAGAGTGCTTTCTTCGAGTGTAGACTGGAAATAGCGCATGCAAACTTTGGTTGTGTCCAGCTCATTTTCTTGCGTAAGAGACCATACGTGTCATGAGAGGATATGTTTCAGGTCTTCTGGATTGATTAGTCGAAAGGAAAAGTGGAAGTTTGTAGGGAACTATTTTCTTACAAATTTATCGCAACCATTCTTTTGACCCGGTAAAGGTCAATGGAGCCACAATAGGTTGGTCCAGATGAGAGACCATGAGGCTACGGACGAATGGACCTGGTAAAAGCCCATGGGGTCTTTACCCAACAAGAATTGATGAAGTTTTGAGAGAGTTTTTCCTTTACCAGACATGATGACGATCCATGAGGTCTTCATATCTCATTCCACTAGACCCGATGAAGGTCTATAAGGGTCTTTATTCCTTATACTATGATCCTCATTCTACAAGACTTGACAAATGTCGGTGAGGGTTTATGGTCGAATGGACCTAATAAAGGTTGGTTAACTGAACCTGATAAAGATTCAAGAAGTTCTTTATACTACCTAACCTGATAAAGGTTGGTCAATTGGACCTGAAGGAGGTCTAAGAAGTTCTTCATTTTACTAGGTATGATAAAATATTTCCTATGTAGTCTGGAGTTGGATTTATTAAAGTAACGTAACATGGAGATGATGACTAACCTTTCATGTCATCTGAGGAAGGTGATATTCATGTCTTGTCACATGGAGAAGATAATTCATCCATGACGTGTTGAATGAAACCTTTACCAAATGCAAGGCTTCATCAATGTCGTGTCAAAGAGAACCTCTGCCTCGAGTTAATTCTTCGTATATGTCACGTTGAATGGGACAGTTGCTTGGGGAATGAGAAGTCTGAGAAATAGTTTGCTTTCATGCGAGTCGTGTCGAATGGAATTTATGTCAGCTTCCTCCATATCAAGTCACATGGAACATCTCCAGTTGCAAGCTTGTGATTTGATATGAGAATCCACTCTACTGGATTCTATGTGACTCTATGAGTCTATGACCGAATGGACCTGATGGAGGTTCAAGAGGTTCTCCACTCAGTCTACAAGACTTTTTCATATCATATATAGAATAATACAATCCTTCCATTCATATCGTCTGGACGAGATAACATTCTTCCAGGTCTTATAGAGCAGACGACATTTGATCAATGTAGTATAGGGAAAATGACATTACGCCAATGTCATCTAGAGGAGATGGTAAAACATACATAACATCCGGAGGAAAAGTTCTTCGTCGTTTAGAGAAGATGTCAATCTTTGGATGTAGTGATGAGTTGATGACCACCTTGTCGTATGGAGAAAATGACTATCCTCTTATGTCCTCTGAGGGAGATATTAACCATCCGACGTAGTATGAAGTTGTTGGCAATCCATTTTGTCATATAGGTAATTGGGCTATGTTTTATCTAATGGTACGTCTACAGGAGAGATATGGCTTCTTCTTTGGTGATTTTGTGGATGGTCGTTTGATGGTGGATTTTCGCTTGCCCCACTGTTGAATGCTTCTAAGAGATCGGATCAGATTATTAAGATTGTTGGGGTGACCCATAGCTTCAGGCCTTTGTGAGGTTGAAGAAATGTGCTCCAATATTTGTAATTATTCTTGGAGGATGGCTAATTAAGTGATCATGAGATCTGGTGTTTGTTCTTTGCGTGAAGCCACATATCATTATGTATGTAAGTAAGGGTCATTGATAGAGATATCTTTGCTTGCTAAGAATCGCTAAGGGCCCCACGGTGGGCGCCAAACTGTGGACGCTGATTTTCGCCCGAGGTCTACAATCGAGATTTCCCAGAGAGTGGCACTGGCGATCCTGCAAAACAAAGAAATAGGGTGAGCGTGGAGGGTTTACCGACCGGTGTGGTGGATGCCGTAGGCAGTCCGACGCCCAAGTTAGTGATGGTAGTGAGGTGCAAAGGTCGTAGAAGGAGGAGCAATGTCAGATGTTACCTTCGTCCCTGTAGACTTTCGTGAGGGCGGTAGGTGGGTGGTGATGAGAGTTGGTCGAAGCGCTTGAGGTTGAATGTGATTAAGTTGTAGGTAGTAAAGATTCGATGCCTATCCCCCTAGACCTTCTTCGCTTATATACATGCATTTAAGAGAGCGTGTGCATTTACTGTTCTATGATTGCTTGTCCGTTGGGAGTCAGTTACGGTCAACTTCATGGGGTATTTACTGCATTTGCCCGTTGTAGGCTGGAACGGCTGAGTGGTGTTTATGAGCTTGGGCGTTACGCGAGCTGGCGTGGGGTGAGCCTTGATTATGGTTTGGGCGTATGATATTTTATTATGTCTGGGCTTGTGGATCTCTGGGCCTTTATATACATCAAACCTTAGGGGTTCTTTTAGTGCTTATCTGTGGTGGCAACTTGGGCTTGGATCCATGCTGAGGGTCTTGTATTGGGCCCGAGGCAAAAGGTCGAAATTATCCTCGAACCAAATTTGGCCCGTACATGAGTAAAAAACATGCATGATTTATTTATCAAAATGATAATGGTAATAGTCTTATTTTTTGAGGAAAGGAATTAAGATGTATTATACTATTAGAAGTGGAATAAAAATTAAATCGGCCAATTAATCAACTATATCACCCAAAAATTGATGTCGATTTTAAAGCGATCAAAACAAGTTAAATCAAATCATTTAAATAATAATTTGTGTTGACTAATCACTGTTTAAATAACATAGATTTTAAGTATGTCATTGAGGATACTTATCTAAACTACAATTCGAACGATAGAGGCATAAGATTTTCACACAGTAAGGGATCCCATCTGACGTGGGGTCGCGATGTGAATCTCGTATTAGTATAACTTGGATATCCAAGTTGCACTAAAATATAATAATTACTTAATAGTTTAGACTTTTAAATCAAAAGATCTAATATTCAAACACAATAATTTTATTATTAAAAGAAAAAGAAATTACAACAAAAGTTAAAAAATAAAATACACAAGATACTTCTTCCAAATTCTTCAAAAGAGAACATGAAAGAAGTATGAAGAAAATAAGAGGTGAACACCTTTATTTATAGTAGAATTATCCATCCATCAATTATGAATTACAACTATATAAATCAAATACAAATAACAACTTTTACTAATTTAATTTTTTTTTTAACTTTTTCTTTCTTCTTTCAGTTGGTTATATAGCAAACAAGGTGGATTATGACATTTCAACTTTTATTTAATTTTTTATTTTTTTTCTAATAATTAAAACTATTTGCAACACATGTGGCTTCTTCGTCAATTTAGACCTTGAAATTCTCAGAACTATAAACTCTTGATAGTAAAATTGTAGATATTTGAATCTTCTTTCATCTGGAACTGGATTACCTCAATTCGATAACATAGTAAAAAGTTATGGCCAAAACACGAAAAATTGCGTAAAGTTGGAATTTCTAAAATTGTACACTGTTAGAACGTCTTTTCAAGTTTCTGATCTGTAAAATTCAAATGTCAAGTCCATTTTTCTAATTATGCATCCATAAGAAATAAAAATCACAATAAAAATATATAAAACATAAATTTAATTATTATTTCACAAATGTGTTAAATTAAAGGATTAATGAAACTATAAGTGTAAAATAATTAATTTTATTTTTAATGAATGTACAATTTTAATGTTCATCATAAGAAATTTTTGATTTTTGAACACCCATCACAATCTTAATTGTTTATCATCATCATCATCAGCATACATGACTGGTGCAGAAATGGAAAAATACCAAGTTAATTAGCATGTTTGAGAGAAACATCAATTGGAATTCAAAGCAGAGACAAGCAAAGATGAAAGGTTTAAAAAAATTAGCAGTAACAGTAAAATGTCATTTGCTTTTGCTGCAAGTATATAAGTTTACATGATACAACGTAATATTTCTAGGAACAACGGTATAAGACTAAAGGGTAATCAAAGGATGATGAAATGATTATCAAAACATTATTTTGATGATAATTTTATTCCCATTTAGTCCTGAGTTCATTTTCTTATTGGTCAAAAGGAGCAGTTAAATGACCACATATCATTTCACGCTTTGTAATTTAAAGTGACATTGGTGAATTGTGCTAGTCTTTTTTAAATTTTTTTTGTTTATTATTATTTTTTTTAAAAAGAGAAGGTCAATAACAATAATATGGCCAATCTGTATTCTGTGGAAAGAATTAAAAAAAAAAAAAAAATGGGAAAATATCATAAGATAAAACAAAAACAAAAACAGAAATATCTTGGGGGATGGCATAGCCATACATTTGTTTTGGATAAGAAACCACAAAAACATGCATTTATGATCTCATCACAAAAGCAAAAGCAAAAGCAAAAGCTTAAGAAACACTTATGAGAACTCTATTTTATTCCCAAAAGCCACTTCTGCTTTTCCAAAAGCCTACGGCATTGAATCCCAGCAGCACTTTTTATCTGTGGTTGAAAATTGTCATCAAATAAAGACTAATTACTCTAATTTCAATCAATATCTTCATTCAATTATTATTAAATCATTCAACTTCATCTCACTGTAATAAAAATTAAATCGGCCAAATTAATCAACTAAATCACCCAAAAATTGATGTCGATTTAAAAAGATCAAAATCAGTTAAATCAAATCATTCAAATAATAATTTATTTTGATTAATCGCCATTTAAATAACAAATATTTTAAGTAAGTAATTGAATATGCTTCTCTAGACTGCAATTCGAAGAGGTGTACAACTTTCACACAGCAAGATATCATACCTGACGTGGGGACGCGATGCTAATCCTGCATTAGTAGAAATTGGACATCCAAGTTGTAGTACAATGAAATAATTACATAATAGTGTAGACTTTTAAATCAAAAGAACTGTTGGCGACTTGGTCGCATAATATGATTTTGATGATGCAACGAGAATGAAGTTTCCGACGTGTAAATACGAAATAATACAAAAAGATGTAGAAGCATAGGTGGTGAAAAGCGAGAATGTGAAGACTAGCGGCAGATCGAAGATTATATTGCGAAGTCTTAGCTTAGGGTTCTCATTGTAATGTGAATTGTAATATTCAAGTGTTCAAACTCATAGGGATCATGCACATTCACTTAGATGCATTAGGTTCATGTACAAAATGCATTAAAACCTTAATATATGTATTTTTGTTTATCTCGATACCTTCACTCTTTGTCATTTCGTGACAAAAATGGGAGAGTAATATATGGGAGACTGGTAGCCCCTTGGGAGCAGTAGAATATCCATTTGATATCTTCATTTTAAGGAGAGTTAAGATTAAGGGGGAGAATGATATTTACTTGTACATGCATGAGTTTTATATCTTCTTAATTTTATTCTTGATAATCTCAATGCTTTTCACGGTATATTATTGTTTGTGGATGTTTCAGGTCAGCAGGTTTGTTGATGAGATGACATTGATTTCAAGACTACTCTATTAGGTATTAGATCGAGTCTTATTATAATAAGTCAATGTTTTGATGATTGACAGTTGTCTATTTTCTTTTTGGGTCTATTATCGTAGTTTTTGTATTAGGTAGTGTTTTATCACGGATGCCAACTGCCAATCATCAAAACAGTGACTTATTATAATAGGACCCGATCTAATACCTAATAGAGTAGTCTTGAAATCAATGTCATCTCATCAACAAACATTTTCTTTTTGGGTCTATTATCGTTGTCGGTGACTTATTTTTCTTGAGTTATTAATTTTGAAGCTACCTAATTTACTTGTATCTAATTTTCTTTATTTTTATCTGTAATTTTTATTTCTTTCTTTTATTTTTCAGGTGGTTGAAATGGAACAATATTGGGATATTGAAAGATTACGAGTTTTACTAGAAGAAGATACACCCCAATTTAGGGAGCAACAGTCCAGTTTTCTGAGGCCTGTTGTCCAGCCCAACAATTATCACTGGATGTCAGAACCAATCAATTCTACATTTGCTCAACAGAATGAAATGGGGAGATGTGTAATATGTGATGGTAACCACCTGAGCGATCAATGTATATACCTTTCAGAGTGGCGGAATTATTGGAATCATTCAAGGTACGAAGAACCATCATACTTTCCATCTTATCCACCATCCATCTTTAATCTTCATCAAGAACCAGAACCATCAGAGGAATATCAGATGATTGACATTCTCAAAGATTGGTTCAAGAAGCAAGATGAAAAGTTGGATACAATGCTTGAATCAGTCCAAAATCAATTCGAAAGTATTCAGAGACAATCAGCATCCATTCAGAGACTGACAGAACAAACGAGACAATTAACAGAAAATCAGAGCTACATACCTCAAGGAGCATTTTCAGATGACACTGATGAAGCCTTCAAGTACCAAGCATTTCACGATGACATTTTAACTGAGGAAGAGGTTGAGCAATATCAACAAGCAGAGGTATCAGTTCAGGAGCCCAAACAAGCAAAGTCTTTGTTTGATTTTTATTATTCAGACTCTGATGAGGATGAAGAAGCTGAGTTGTTTGTACCAATTGCATCAACAATTGAGGATGAAATTCTGTATCCTCAAAATGAAGATCTTGGAGCATGTATTGCAATGTTGTTTGAAGATGAACTACCCATACCAACCACAGAGGATAAAAGCTTACAGACAGAGACATCTTTACATCCTCCAGTTGAAGATCTTGGAGCATTCATTGCACAAATATTTGAAGAAGATCTATCTGAGCCAGTCATATCAACCTTAGAGGATGAAGACCTAAAATCAGACACATCTTTCTATCAACAGATTGACAATTATGATGCATGCATTTCACAGATGACAGATGAAGAGTTGAACAAGAAAATTTTAAAATACATCTGTGAAGAAAATATGGAGGAAGAAGCAGAGCAAATTTCTGACACTATTGAAGATTCAGAGCATTCAGGCGAAATATCACTGTTTTGGGGTGTTCAAATTACACATATCGCCCATAAGCTTGACATAATGGAACTCTCATTCCAAGTCAAGCACCATACAAGACCTCCTGATTTTCTTTCTTTCTTTTCAGGAACAGCTGGAGCGACAAAGTTTAAAAAGGCGGCACGAGCACTGAATGAGATAAAATTCATTTTGCCACTTTACAGTTGGAAGAGGCCCTTCAAAAGCAACGCTCACGGGATTGTCTTTAATCGGACATCCAAAACCACGCTGAAACCTCCTTGAAAAATAGATTTCAGTCATGTCTGGCTGAAGACGAAAAATTTAGCGCTAGCAGAGAGGCAACCCATGCAATTTGTTGTAAATTATGTTTCCATATTTTGTGTATACATGTTATAGAGTTTTTAATTTTGTGTGCTATTTTTGTAGGGAAAGGCACAAACAGAGCATTTAAGG
Source organism: Zanthoxylum bungeanum (assembly GCA_019454045.1). Taxonomy (NCBI): domain Eukaryota; kingdom Viridiplantae; phylum Streptophyta; class Magnoliopsida; order Sapindales; family Rutaceae; genus Zanthoxylum; species Zanthoxylum bungeanum. The sequence continues at coordinate 46,390 of SKCR01048437.1, forward strand.
AGGAATGATGTTTGGCAATCACAAAGATGAGATTTAGGTCATTAGTGATGGCTGAGTAAGGAATGAATTCTTGAGACGCATCCTAATGGGTTTATATACCAAACGACTGGCGTATTGCGTACACAATTCTGTTGCCTTAATAATTGCTTTGATTTGCTTTTCTTTTGTTATTATCTTGATTTTCGCAAACAGGATCCAGACTTTTTGACATTTCACGATTTCTTTTATTGTTTAGCTAGCAAGAGTCTTTTGGAAGATACTAATGCTATTATTACTCACCCTTTTCAGGTACTATAAATTCAGCCCGTCATTGCACTTTTGAAGGCATCCAGATTTGAGAGAAAAATACATTAAAAAAAAAAGAAGAATAAAAAATGGAAGCCACTTCAAGAAAACGAGTTGAAAACATCTGTGTGTTTTGCGGTACTAGTGTTGGTACTAAACCATAATACATAGAAGCAGCACATGAATTGGGTCGAGTCTTAGCTGAAAGAAATATGCACTTAGTATACTGCGGAGGCAATCTTGGACTTATGGGGATCATTTCAAAGGTCGCACATGAAGAAGGCAGTCCAGTTCTGAGAATCATCCCAAAACCCTTGGCGGAGGCGAATCTGATAGGTCCATCAAATGGAGAGTAACTGATCGTACAGGGAATGTCTCAGTGACTGGTGAAAATGATTAACTGTGCTGATGCTTTTATTGTTTTGCCAAGTGGCTTGGGTGTTGGTTTCTATGATTAGTCCCAAGATCATAATGAACAATGAAACATGAATGAATAACGAAGAAATATGGCGGAATCATACTTACAACGATCGGTTTAGGATGTGATGAACAACAAAATTTCCTCCTCCGAGAGCTCCTAGAATTCGGCCAAGGCAAATGTGGAAGCTCCAAGCTTTGTTTTGTCTTTCCAAGCTCTTGAATAAGTTTCCCTATCACCTCTTGATAATCCTTGAAGAGTGCTAGCCCTTAGTGAATTTTTGCAACAAAGATTCACACCTTTTCTTCACAAATTTGGCAAAGAAATGAAGAAAATTGGAGAGGAAAAAACTGCTCACAGTTTCGGTAATTGGAGAGAGGAGAAGATTGTGTGTTTTTGTTTCAAAAACAAATATAAACCATATACCAAAAATTATATTAGGTAATAGTCACACAAGCTTTCAATGCTTTGATTTTGGAGTGTAACACACACAATCACCAATTCACATAAACACATCAACCTAAAGGTAATAAAGGTGACATGTGATGTGATGGTTGATGTGACATATGGGCCCCACTCGATTCCGAATGCCAGTGGGCCCGCAAACACTCTCGGGCTCGGGTTTGCTAATTCCGAATTAACGAACTTCCATCGCGACATATTTTAAATCGAAATTAATTAAATAATTATGCCTAGCAAAATTACTATTCACGTCGCTAACGAATTAATTCTAAATTAACTCGTTTGCCCGAATTAAAATCTAATTTTAATTCCGCATCGAAATCTAATTCCGAATAATATATCGAATATATTATTTTAATGATTAATTCCAAATTAATCTTTCTCTCTCTTCAAATAGTATTTTATCCAAGATAAAGTCTCTCCGCAATTAATCTCAGATTAATTTAGCTCGAATCATACGTCATTGGTGAATCTTCGGGAAGCGACCCAAAAGATCCCTGGATATGTTGGCAGTAAATACGATCGTCGGACTATCCGAACACGTACGTACCTCGTACTACGTTTATACCGATTTACGAGACAAGGTTGGCTTCTAGCAAAGCGTCATGCCTACCCAATTCTCCAGAAATATTCTTACTGGAATATACGATCTTTATCAGGCGTAGTATACTGTAGTATTGTGTATTGCGATCTAGTATCGGATGTCACGTACGAGGCCTGGGGCTGGAATAGTGTCTGCCCCGTACGAAGCACATATCAGATGTCAAACAACTAGTCTATTTGAATCGGATAATCATGACCTTGTCATATTATCCTGATGGTTGCAACACTATAGAGAACCAGTTCTGAATCCCTGCGTGATCATCATCTCCATATGTCTGAAGTGATACTTTCGTCTTGGCATCACATCCAATACACTACGATTCTCAATAAACCCAGAAGAGGCGTACACAGAACCTGTTAAAGTCCTGGACGACCAAAACCAAAGTTTACCGATTGTCGCAAGTACTAGCGATGCAAGTCTCAGGTTAAGACCAAATACATCTACCCTGAAGCGGACTCCCATAGACACATACACATACTACCAATGGGATTCCGCGGGGTCTATCCAGAGCGAAGCTGTTTTCCGTACCATCGGTAAAACACAACCTTCTATCGCACTTGCATAAGTATCCTATACTTAAATATATGAGAACTATGCCGTTGTGCCCTCACAACGCGCACAAGTGCAATACTAGTCTATTCCACATTATCGATGTCCAATCTCGATAATACTACGACTAGGGATATTTAATGATTAAATCTTTATGGATTGATACTGTCTCATATCATCTCAATCCGGAACTAATCATATGGACTTTTACCATTTATATATGAAAATAAATAAATTACAAAACGGTAAAAGGCAATTTCATTACTACATAGTTAATTTTGTACAAAAACACAATGTCTTTTACAAACAGTGACGCTATGGGTCATAACTGTCCAACAATCTCCCGCTTGGCCTATAGCCAGTCACTCAAGCATCTAATACCTGAACAATGTACATGTCGCTCAAACTTTGGCTGAGGAATAACTTTCGTCAGCGGATCTGCCATGTTGTCATCTGATGCGACCTTCTCGAACTTCACATCGCCACGATGTATGATCTCACGAATCAGATGGAAACTTCAAAGAACATGCTTGGATCGTTGATGAGACCGCGGTCCCTTAGCCTGCGCTATAGCTCCGTTATTGTCACAATACAATGGAACGGGCTCAGCTACTAACGGAACTACTCTTAATCCAATTAGGAATTTTCGGATCCAAACTGCTTCCTTTGCTGCTTCAGCTGCAGCAATGTACTCCGCTTCTGTTGTTCAATCGGCAACAGTCTCTTGCTTGGAAGATTTCCAGCTCACTGCTCCGTTATTCAAACAAAATATGTACCCGGATTGTGACTTGCAGTCGTCTTTGTCGGCTTGGAAACTTACATCGGTATACCCAGTTACCTCAAGTTCTCCATCTCCATAGATTAAGAAAGCATCCTTAGTTCTTCTAAGATACTTTAGGATATTCTTAACCGCCATCCAGTGACCTTCATCTGGATCGGCCTGATAGCGACTACACATGCTCAAAGCATAGGAGACATCGGGTCACGTACATATCATGGCATACATGATCGATCCGACTGCCGAGGCGAACGGTATCCGACTCATGTTGTCTCTCTCATCTTGTGTTTTAGGACACATGTCCTTAGATAGATAGACGCCAAGTGACACTGGCAACAGTCCTATCTTGGACTGATCCATGTTGAATCTCTTCAACACTTTGTCAATGTACGTGCTCTGGGAGAGTCCAAGCAGCTTTCTAGATCTATCCCAGTAGATCTTTATTCCCAGAATAAAGGCTGCTTCTCCCAGATCTTTCATGGAGAATTTCAATGAAAGCCAAGCTTTCACCGACGTTAGCATGTGAATGTTATTGCCTATAAGCAATACATCGTCAACATAAAGGACAATAAAAGTCAATATTCTCCCACTAACCTTCTTGTATACACAATGATCATCTTCGTTTTGAATGAAATCATATTCTTTTATGATCTCATCAAAACGTTGGTTCCATGACCGCGATGTTTGCTTCAGTCCATAAATGGACCGATTTAACTTACAAACCTTGTTTGCAAGTCTGGGCGCGATAAAACCGTCAGGCTGTTGCATATAAACATCCTCCGTAAGGTTTCCGTTAAGGAAAGCCATTTTAACGTCCATCTGCCATATCTCGTAATCGAAATATGCAGCAATAGCAAGCATTATCCGAATGGATTTAATCATGGCAACGGGTGAGAAAGTTTCGTCGTAATCGACACCATGTCGTTGACGATACCCCTTCGCTACAAGCCTAGCTTTGTACGTTTGTACGTTGCCATCCATGTCGGTCTTCTTCTTGAAGACCCATTTGCATCTAATAGGCTTTACGCCTTCTGGTGCATCAACCAGTGTCCAAACTTGGTTGGTGTACATGGAATCCATTTCGGACTTCATGGCCTCTTGCCATAAAGCGGAATCTATATCTTATATCGCTTCCTCATACGTAGCCGGTTCGTTATCCTCAATGAGATTAATATCTACATGAGGTGAGATTATGAACCCATATTTCTCAGGTTGTTTCCTGACTCTCTCCGACCTACGTTGTCCTTGTGTAATAGAATATTGTGGTACAGTCTCATCCCGAATGGACTGTTCTTGTTCCGTTGAGGATTCTATGCCAGGAATAGTATCACTCCGATTTTCATCGAGTTCTACTTTCCTCCCACTCACCACTACATTTAGGAATTCCTTCTCAAGGAAAACCGCATGTAGAGCAACAAATACTTTGTTCTCTCGTGGGTGATATAAGTAATATCTTTTGGTTTCCCTAGGATATCCTACGAATAGGCATTTATCTGATTTGGGTTCAAGTTTGGTACCTTCCAAACGTTTGACGTATGCCCAACATCCTCAAATCTTCAGGAATGAGAAACCCGGTTTCTTTCCTGTCCATATCTCATATGGTGTTGTTGTACAGACTTTGACGGAACCTTATTTAAAATAAGAATTGCACTGTTTAATGCATATCCCCAGAAGGAAATAGGTAGCTCAGTGCGACTCATCATAGACCTAACCATGTCCAACAAAGTTCGGTTTCTCCGTTCGGACACACCGTTTAATTGCGGTGTTCCAGGAGGAGTCCATTGTGAAAGAATACCATATTCTTTCAAGTAATCTAGAAACTCATTGCTCAAGTATTCGCCACCACGGTCCGACCGTAATGTCTTAATACTCTTGCCGGTCTGTTTTTCAACTTCGTGTCGAAACTCTTTGAATTTCTCAAAAGTTTCTGACTTGTGTCTCATAAGATACACATAACCATAACGTGATGCATCATCCGTAAAGGTTACGAAGTATTCGTATCCACCTCTAGCCTGGCTAGACATGGGCCCACATACGTCACTATGAACGAGGGCTAACAGTTCGGTGGCGCGTTCACCTTTACTACTAAAAGGTGATTTAGGCATTTTGCCTAATAAGCAAGATTCGCAGACATCATATGAATTTGGATCAAATCCGTCCAAGTACCCACTCTTCGAAAGTGTGGATATGCGAGTCTTGTTTATATGTCCTAGACGACAGTGCCACATATAAGTTTCATCTTTGTTACTTTTTGAGCCTTTTGTTTGTTATATTATATGTTGGAGATATATTTATATTCAAAATATAAAGACCATTATTTGCAACAGCAGTGCAAATTTCTATATCATTTTTATATAAGTAACACCCGTGTTTCGAAATACAAAAGTATACCCACATTGGGTTAACATAGATACAAAAATAATATTCCTAGTCAAACTAGGTACATAATAACAGTCATTAAGTTCAAGTACATGCCCCGAGGGCAGTTCTAAAAAAAAAAGTGCCAACGGCCAAAACGGCGACGGGTGCCCCATTTTCCGACGCGTAGATCAATCTCCCCTGAGGCCAGTCTCCTGCTAATCCGCAGATCCTGCACATCAGTACATATATGAGTACCACAACCAGAATCAAAAATCCAATTTTTAAAACTAGAAGTAGTCATGTTTATTTCAATAACAACAAACTACATGAAGCCAGTGCCTTGCCCGCTTTAATCTCCTTCTGAGCGCCTTGTACTCGCGGCAGTCACGCTTCCAGTGACCCCGCTTGCCGCACTGGAGGCAAACATCCTGAGATTTGTCCTTAGGCTTCCCAGAAGCCTTTGACGATTTGGCTTGCCCTTTCTTTTATGCTTCTTTTCTTCACACCTCCAGTCGCCTTGGGCCCAGCCCTCGGTGTCTGAGATGTCGAAGCAAAGTGCGCCTCGCGCTTGTTGCCCTTAAACATCTTCTTTTCAGCTTCCTTGAGAATTGACAACAACTCTCCAAGAGTATCATCAGTGTTCATCAGGTTATAGCTTATGATGAACTGTTTCCAAGTATCGGGGAGAGATTGCAAGATCATGTCTATGGTAATCTCAGCCTCTAAGACTATCCCCATCTTGCCAACTCATCTATGTCAGCAATCATCTGTGCCACATGGGACTCAACAGACATGCCTTCTGACATACGTGAACGGAAGAGCTTCTTCTAACTCATATCTCTGCGACCTTCGGTTAGATCGGTGAAGATCGTGCAACCTCGCCAACATGTTATAGGGATCCAAGTCCCTGTTCTGTCGACGGAAATGCTGAGTCATGGCAGCAAGCATAATTGACTGAGCAGTTTCACAATCATCGCTGTGAGTCTTCCAAAGCTCCAGCTCAAGTAGCTCATCAGGTTTGGGTTAGGCCCAAGAGGTTTCTGTATAGTATATAGCAGCCTCTCGGCTCCAAGGACTATCCTCAGATTCATTTCCCAATCGGCAAAGTTCGTGCCCTTGAAGACATTTTCGCCCATGATAATGTCTCGGACATTTCCCTTTCAGTCATCTTGATTACGATAGTCTACTATCTAATCAACGATATTTGGGTACAGTCTAACTGTTACAAGAAAATAACATTATATTAGTCCAACTAATAAAATAATTTTGACGAAATAATTTGAAAGCGCGTAAAGCTAAGTATCTGAATGAAATTGCAAATTCAATACTAGCCTCCCACTATTTTTCGGCGAGCCTCTAACCCTCTGTCGAGTACTCGGGAAACCCAGTTTCCTAGTGGGCTAGGATCCCGTAAATAACACACAACCTTGACTTTGGCCAACAAGCTGTATGATATTTAACTAGGTAGATCTCGAAGATCAATTGGATCTAATCCAATTCCTAGATCCGGTAGGTGGACATCCAAGTCTGAAACATATATATAATATATATGCCAATATATCCAATATATTTTCCTAATGTTTTTCCTCTGAATCAACTAAGCCTTGGCTTTGGCACAACAAGCTTAATGATTCCAGTTAAGCGGGACTCATTGACATGGAAAGTTTCGTAATCAATGTCGATGGACAAGAAGTGATCTTGACTTTGGCCAACAAATCACGACTTGGACAAGACACCGATATATAACAAAACTCTCATGATTCAAACACATCCGCAATTGACAAAGGTCTTGACTTTGGCCAACAAACCAATGCCAACTTTGGATCTTGAGTAAGAATCACTCAACGGAAGGAAAAACGCTTAATATGATTTGAGGGTTTTTCGCGTAAATTGGCAACCAATTTATTATCTTTGTTAAGGTCTCATCATACACCCTTAAGCATGCTTCTAAAACATCATAAGGCGCGAAAGTAAATTAATAACGATATGCGGATGGATATTTAAACAGATTGTTCCTAGAACAAATCGCTCACCTTTCCTCTCCGGCTAGCACTATTCTACTTCTACCCAATTACATAATACAATAATAGAAACCTCATTTACATTGAGGGGAATTAGGTGAGAAGAGAATACAAAGAGATAATAAGATAAGGCTGGACACGCAGGTCCAATTTATAAATTCCAAATTTACAATAATTTCCAAAATTACCATTTCCTTCTAATATCCATCTGATATACGCTATTCATTCAACACATCCATATATTCATTCATAGCATGCATTACAACCAATCTAATCCATTAATTAGTCTTTAATTATGTGACCATCCAAGGTTCAAACAACGATTTGATTTTGTGCGAGTCCAACTCGTTTGAGAATAAGTACTCAAAGTACGAATTCTTTGAATTATATCGAACTACTCGTTAAATCTAATTTAAGTCGTATTCAATACTAATTCAATTATTTAATTCCAAATTAAATATTTACACCTTTTAATGCGCTTTATCGACTTAGATTCCAAATCTAATCTTATTGGGTCTCAAAGCCCAACTAACATCCAATGTTCGTTTAATTAAAGTCCGATGGGCTTTCAATTGATTTCATAAGGCATGGGCTTTGGTCAATACGGGTCAAACCCAATTACCAAGCCCAAGTAAGGAATCACCCTCATTTACCATAAAACCAATATCAAGCCCATAAGGCCCAATTAAACTTTAAAGCTCATTTATTACATTTGGACTTAATGGAATGATTTAGGCCCAATTTGGATCCAATCCAATTGGACTAAACCAACTTGGCCCAACCAAGCCCATTATGCCCAAATATAATAATTTCAAGCCCATTAGCCAAATTTTAAAAAATTCCAAATTTTATAACTTAGTTAATTAAAGTGTAATACATCAATTAATTAACTAAATCAATATTTCCAAAATACAATTTAAACCAATTAATTATGTATCTATTGTCCAATTATTGTCCATTAATTTTTGAATCAAAATCAAGTCCATACATCATATAGCTCTCGGCCTCTCGGCCAAGGTGAGGTATTAAGTCGATTCGTTTTTCAATCCGATCGAATTACAAATCGACTATCCATTCGTTTCAACTCATCCAATGATCATCAAAACAAAATTTTCCAAGAGCCTAGGGTTACATACACATTCGGCCAAGCCTAATGGTGGGCAAATTTTGATCCAATCACAATTTTTGAAATTGATCCAATCACATCTCATTTCATCAACATACAAGCATACCCAACCATTCAATTTAATCAAATCATGCTCACATTGATTTTCCCTAAATTTTACCCTAATACATTTCATGCTCATTTTAGGCTCTGATACCATTGTTGGTTTCTATGATTAGTCCCAAGATCATAATGAACAATGAAACATGAATGAATAACGAAGAAATATGGTGGAATCATACTTACAACGATCGGTTTAGGATGTGATGAACAACAAAATTTCCTCCTCCAAGAGCTCATAGAATTCGGCCAAGGCAAAGGTGGAAGCTCCAAGCTTTGTTTTGTCTTTCCAAGCTCTTGAATAAGTTTCCCTATCACCTCTTGATGATCCTTGAAGAGTGCTAGCCCTTAGTGAATTTTTGCAACAACTATTCACACATTTTCTTCACAAATTTTGGCAAAGAAATGAAGAAAATTGAAGAGGAGAAAACTGCTCACAGTTTCAGTAATTGGAGAGAGGAGAAGATTGTGTGTTTTTGTTTCAAAAACAAATATAAACCATATACCAAAAATTGTATTAGGTAATAGTCACACAAGCTTTCAATGCTTTGATTTTTGAGTGTAACACACACAATCACCAACTCACCTAAACACATCAACCTAAAGGTAATAAAAGTGACATGTGATGTGATAGTTGATGTGACATGTGGGCCCCACTCGATTCCGAATGCGAGTGGGCCCGCAAACACTCCCGGGCTCGGGTTCGCTAATTCCGAATTAACGAACTTCCGTCGCGACGTATTTTGAATCGAATTTAATTAAATAATTATGCATAGCAAAATTATTATTCACGTCGCTAACGAATTAATTCTAAATTAACTCGTTTGCCTGAATTAAAATCTAATTTTAATTCCGCGTCGAAATCTAATTCCGAATAATATATCGAATATATTATTTTAATGATTAATTCCAAATTAATCTTTCTCTCTCTTCAAATAGTACTTTATCCAAGATAAAGTCTCTCCGCAATTAATCTCAGATTAATTTAGCTCGAATCATACGTCATTGGTGAATCTTCGGGAAGCGACCCAAGAGATCCCTGGATATGTTGGCAGTAAATACGGTCGTCGGACTATCCGAACACGTACGTACCTCGTACTACGTTTATACCGATTTACGAGACAAGGTTGGCTTCTAGCAAAGCGTCATGCCTACCCAATTCTCCAGAAATATTCTTACTGGAATATACGATCTTTATCAGGCGTAGTATACCGTAGTATTATGTATTGCGATCCAGTATCAGATGTCACGTGTGAGGCCTGGGGCTGGAATAGTTTATGCCCCGTACAAAGCACATATCGAATGTCAAGCAACTAGTCTCTTTGAATCGGATAATCATGACCTTGTCATATTATCCCGATGGTTGCAACATTATAGAGAACCAGTTATGAATCCCTGCGTGATCATCATCTCCATATATCTGAAGTGATACTTCCGTCTTAACATCACATCCAATACACTACGATTCTCAATAAACCCAGAAGAGGCGTACACAGAACCTGTTAAAGCCCTGGATGACCAAAACCAAAGTTTACCGATTGTCGCAAGTACTAGCGATGCAAGTCTCAGGTTAAGACCAAATACACCTACCCTGAAGCGGACTCCCATAGACACATATACATACTACCAATGGGATTCTGCGGGGTCTATTAAGAGCGAAGCTATTTTCCGTACCATCGGTAAAACACAACCTCCTATCGCACTTGCATAAGTATCATATACTTAAATATATGAGAACTATGTCATTGTGCACTCACAACGCGCACAAGTGCAATACTAGTTTATTCTGCATTTTCGATGTCCAATCTCGATAATACTACGACTAGGGATATTTAATGATTAAACCTTTATGGATTGATACTGTCTCATATCATCTCAATCCAGAACTAATCATATGGAATTTTACCATTTATATATGAAAGTAAATAAATTACAAAACGGTAAAAGGCAATTTCATTACTACATAGTTAATTTTGTACAAAAACACAATGTCTTTTACAAACAGTGACGCTATGGGTCATAACTGTCCAACATTGGGCACATTGGAGGAAATTTTTATAGTGTTATCTTGGGCAAACTTGAACATACACCAGAAACCGATTGGGCTGTTTAACGTTGAGGGATTTTATGATTTTCTTTCTGTGTTTCTTGATGATGCCCGGAGAAATGGGTTCGTGACAAAACCTATGAAAGAACTTCTCTTTACTGCCAGAACTGCCTCAGATCTAATTGACCAAATCTTAGCCTTTGAACCACAAATTGACCATATCCTTTCCAAGATAAAATGGTTCAAGGATGATCGTGGTAAGAAGCGTCGGATAAATCTGGATCTTAACCTTTAATTTCCTTTCTAGATATAACATTTCAGCTAACCATGTACTATCTTCTAAACTCATCTTCTACTATTTCAGACATTGGGGACAATGTCTTATTTAGGTTTGGTGGAAGGGAATAGTTAATAGTATCTTGTTTTTATTTTGTTATTTTTAGTCCAAAATTTTTCGAAAAATACAAAAAAAATTTACAAAAAATTTACAAAAAATCAAAAAAATATTTAGTGTTTTTAACTTGATTAATCAGGTGAAATTGGTGAGAGATAGCTGTGTAAGGAGTTTTCACTCTTGATACGTATCTCAAACCTATTTTCGAAACAAGTTAATTTTTGTTTATTTCCTTTTGAATTATTTAATTTGTGAATTCTCCATAAAAATGACTAAAATGAATCTTCATATGCTCAGTTGGCAGGTATTATCAACATCCATGGTAACATACGGACATGAGCTGTACTTGAAAAGTTTGTAATATTCAGTGCTCTAGTTTAATTGGAGGAAGTATCTATAAATGGCAATGGAGTTAAAAAAAAGTGAAAAAAATGAAAAAAAATGAAAAAAAAATATAAAAAAAAACATCTGAGATCCGAGTTATTAAGTCTGTAAGGGTGTCTTAACACCTAGTGCCCTAAAGCCAACTAGTTTGGGAGTCACTGGCCCAAAGCTCGCTACATGTATCGAAGATGTTGCAAATATATATATATATATATATATATATATATATATATATATAATATATCTGAAGTCTGAGTAATTAAGTCCGTATGGGTGTCTTAACACCTAGTGCCCTTAAGCCAACTGGTTTGGGAGCCACCGACATAACGCTCGCTACATAGACAGAAGATATTGTATATAAATAAAAAAAATAAAAAATCAAAGAAAAAAATTAAAAAAAAATCAGAAAAAATTACTCCATTGCTACAAAAAGGTGTGAATTCTTATAAAACTTTTGGACAAAAATATTACTCTCTTCTCAACTGCACTTGTGGCTATTGTGGGCAAAATGAGTTGATTAATATTTTGTTAGCTGTGAATATGAGGAATGGTAAAAATAATCAGAGAGTTTACTTATTCGGTAATTTATAAAGAAAGAAAACAACTACTAACTTGGAGTAGAAGTTTCACATGTTTAGTCACCAACTTCTTTATTCTATTTTCTCTTGTTTTTTTGCTTTTGTGTGCATTAGTTTTACTATCTTTTTACTTTTATCATACATTTGTGGGTATCGTTGCTGTAAACCCTCACGAGACTACAACTCGTCCACTAGGGACACATATGGGTTTAAAGGCTTGTTGCATACGCTAAATGCAATCGTGATCCCTACGAAAGTGGCTTAGTTTAATTTTAATTGTTTTTTGTATTTTATTTTGCTGTTTTGCTCGAGCACTAGCAAAATGTTATGTTTGGGGTGTGATGAGCGGAAAATATATCAATATTTACCTCTTTTTTTTACCTAATATTTTGTTTAGTTTCTCGGGTTTGATGAACGTTTTGATGTGTTTTATGTGTTTTGCAGATAAATAAAGTATTGGGACTTAATGGAATCAACTCGGGGCTAAAACGATGAAATTCGGAGCAAAAAAAGGGCGAAAACGGAAATTTTACTATACGTGTCACGAAGTGCAGTCCTAAATTCCAGTTTTGCGCAAGTTTCGTATTTTGGCCATAAATTTTTCATCTGATATCTGATTGTGCTGATTCAAGTGCCAGATTAAAGAAGATACAGAGATCTTCAATTTTTAAGATTTCAGTATTTTCGAACTCTGAAGTTTGGAAGGCCGAAATTGATGAATAGTCTAGTGTATTTTGAGTAATTACTATAGTCATTTTCAAAATATAAAATAAAATTAATAAAGTCAAAAAATAAAAATTGTCAAACTCCCACCAAACATGCTTACATGTTTGGTGCCATGTTTGATGCCATGTTTGGTGCCATGTTTGATGCAATATTTGGTGCCATGTTTAGTGTCATGTTTGGTGGAGTGTTTGGTGGAGCAATTGGTGGAGAAATTGGTGGAAGCCTTTAGATTTTCCTATAAATAACAAGCCATTTCATTTGTAAATCTCATGCTTTCCTTAGGTTTTTGTAAGGAATTTAAGGATTGCATCTTGTGTGTTTATTTTTAGTAATTTAATTTATGCATTTTTATTTTCAGTAATAGTAGTAGTTTTTTTTCTTCTATTTTCTTTTATGTTTAGTAGTTAGATTTCCGTTGGAGGAAATGTGAAACTTTGATTATTTTAATTTAGATTAATCTCCCTTAATTATAATATGAAAATTATAATTTAACATAAAATGTTATACCGCCTTAATGGCTAGATTTATTTATTTGACATAATGTGACACCGCCTATATGGCCGGTCTTTATGTGACAGATGATTACCGCATATATGGCTGGTTTATGGACAAATAATGATACCGCCTTTATGGTCGGTCGGATTTAATTAAAATCTGACTTAATGAGGATACCGCCTATATGGCTGGTTGGTAATATCATTGATAAATTCTCTATTATAGTAAGAGAGATTTTTAAATTATAAATAGTAAAGGTGGATCCCCCAACCCCCAGTATTTTATTTTTATTCTAGGGAAGTGATGAAACACAATATCCACACACTTAATAATTGATTTTCTTTTTATGAGTAATTCTTTAGTTTGTTTATTTAGTATTAAGCTTAATGCTTCTTTTTAATTGGCCATTAATAAAATTGATTTGGTAAACTTAAAATGAACTTGACGAAGGGATTTTATGTTTCAGCCTTAGATTCAATAGCTCACGATCTTCCTTGAGGACATATAATCATTCAATAGATTTCCTTACATGATGACATATACCTGTCGGGCGGGGGAAGCCACTATTGGACTTGAACTTAATGAATCCAGGTAATTTGGTTGATATAGACATATGGTTCAATTGAGTTATACTGGGTATTTGCATCTGACCATCGACATAGGCTTTTGCATATCTTCGTGTTCCAGGTTAGCAGACTGACTTATTACACATATATAAGAGAATCAATTCATCTTTAGGATAATATTGTGTGGAATCACAACCCTAGATCTTTGTGTCTTTTATTTATTTTTCTTAGTATTTTCTTTTGTTTATTTTATTTATTTAAGCAAATCCACATTCAACCAACCAAAAGCAATCATTCTCTTCTCCCTTAATTAGTACTTGTAAATAAATAGTATCAATAATTAATAACAATAGTAGGAATTAAGTCCTCGTGTGATCGATATTTTTATACTACTTGAACGATACATGCGCTTGCGTTATACGCGTGTGATTACGCGCCGGTCACCATTCTGATACAAATTTCAAAAAGTGTCCAACATGAAAGTTGTTCGTCTTAGAAAAAAGTTTGATGGTTTAAGAATCAGCTTAATCAAAGTTATTTTGCTATTTTTATAGCCGAGATAAGAAACTTTTACGCGTATAACGATAAAATCAGAAATCTCGTAAATTAGTTCTCGAAACCAAGTATTTTTCAACGCGACGAATCTCGAAAAACATGAGATATTACACACCCCCGCGCGCGCGCGCACACACACACACACACACACATATATATATATATATATATATATATATATATATATATATTGTGATATATATCCTAGAGCTTCATGTACTGTAAACGGAATTGATTATTATAATAATAAACGCATTATTCTTTTATCAAAGTTATTTGATTAATGTCGCATATTGTCCAATTATCTTGATTATCTTGATTACTTTTGTACCTTCAGACTTAATATATATTTGATACACAAGAGAATTTAAGTTTGAAGTTAGTAATTTAAATAGTCCATAGAGAGCAAACAAAAATGGTACTTTATTTGTGGTTTATCTATAGTTACGGTCCCTTCTATACTTGTATGACGACCTTGAGCCGGGATTGTTCATGTAGTGATATGGAAATGAAGTCACATTATATGATAAGATCATATAGGACTGGACTCAGATAAATATGAATTTATTTTAATATTCGTTAACCAAAGAAAATTATTTTATCTATTAGATGGTCATATATGGATTCAATCTGAATCCTAAGTGTATTACGAACTCTTGCATGTCAGACTGTCCTTTGATTTACTATAGTGATGTTGGTATTGCATTCCCGGCCAATAACTACGTATTTTGGGGATATAGTTTGGTGTGTAGCTAGGAACATATTACATAGATATGAAATTCACTCATTCTTTCGAGAAGTAAAGAAATATCTCTTTTAAGAATTGATTCGAGACTTGAACAATTTGAGAGCTCGACTTTTCTATTACGAATAGAACGTTTTATATTCATAATTGTTATGAATTAAATGTTCATTATAGAATCAATGATGCTTAAGAGACAAAATATTTAAAGGGTATAGCAGATTCATGACCTGACTCTATTTATGAGATATTCGTGAAGGACTATGTCCATATGTAATGACTATATTGATGGACACTGAAGTTGTTCTGCTTATTTTTCATCTACAGTAATGAGAGTTCAACTTCGAGTTTTTAGTGGAATAACACGAAGTTAATAATTCATAATATTTGATTAAAAGAGTTTAATTAATATTTTGGGATTATTGGAGCTCGAAACCGTAGGTCTATTTGGTCTTCGTGCTAGCTCGATTAACTGTAGCAAACCTAATATAATTAGATTGTCTAATAATATGCTCACATTATATTTATATATTATTAATGAGATTAATAATATTTTTTGCCACAGATGAAAATTATATTAAATTAGTTTAACTTAATATTTTCTAGAATTTTTTAATTATGAGATAATCATGTTAGTAATAATTATGAGATAATTACTACAACATAATTGAAGGTAATTAAATCATTATTAAGGTAATGATTTTTTATTTACCTTGGAGACAAAGCCATATGGTTTACTATACTCTCCAACTTATTATGTCTATTAGGTAGCATGTATACACCTAATGACTTTATCATTAGCTAAACAATTCTTATGCTTTGGTATGGCCTTCACATTAATGTGTTTGCCATTGCAAGGAAATATTAGATGCTTAATGACAAAGTATTTGTCTTTAGCTTAATTTTCTTATGTTTTGGTATGGAATTCACATTAATATTTAATGTGTTTGCCATTGCAAGAAAGCATTAGATATATAATGGCAAAGTTTGTTGGCTTGTGTAAGAGAATATAATCTCTACCATCTCTCCTCACTTGTTAGAGTTGCCATTTTCATTCATTCACACAAGTGCAAAAGAGAGAAAAGAGAGAGAGAGTTCAAACATTCACAATAGTTGTGAGAGTGCTTGAAAGAAATTCCTAAAGCCAAACGCCATTGTGACATCTTTAGTTCTTTAAATTATTTAGAGTTCGTCTTTGTGAGTGAAGCCCACAC
>SKCR01048438.1:0-76425 GCA_019454045.1 Zanthoxylum bungeanum
AATAAAAAATTAAAATATTAATTACTTAATTAATTAATAAATTCTTACTTTAATAGTATATTATGTTTTTATATTGTAATAGGTTTCTTATGTTAATAATTCATTATTTTAATTTTATAATTTAATAATAAAAAATAATTCTAGAGATTATGTTAGTTGTAAATAATCTAATATTGTTTTTTATTTTAATATGATAGTCTAATATGTTTTCTTGTTATAATTGAATTCTTATAAAATTATAATATGTATTTTTATTGTAATATGTATTTTTATTTAATAAATTTATTAATTTAATTTTATAACTTTAATATGAAGCCGCCACATGGCACGATGAGAAGACTTAAAAATGTTAACATATATATATAGAGAGATTATAAGTGACATGGTGCCACTAATTAATAAAATTGTACGGGCCAAATTTGGGCTAAAGACCCAATCATTATAGTGTCTCGGACGACACCTGGATCATGCGACGAACTCGCATAAAATCATGTATATTGTCCTTCATCCGCCCCTTAATGGCTTCATGGCTGCCGACAATGCCCAATCAGCATGTGTTCCAACTGTCAGAGTCTCACTCGACATATACATTGGTCCCTAACGACATCGAGTCTGTTGGGTTAGAGATGATCCAACGCAGGGCAATAGCCCTGAGCCGACACACAGGGCCTACGAGCCCATATTCCCCAATAGGGAAAGGGCCCAAAGGCTCACAGGAGCCCACGAGACTCAAAAGGTCTCCAACATGTCTTAATCGTGCTACTTAATATCCCGGCCGACAACACATGAGCAATGTTTTAGTCGATGTTGCCTCATGTTATGTAGTGTTCCAGTAAACATGGCCCACCAATTTACACATGACTAATTCCTTCTTAATAAGGAAACTAAGTATTTGGGTTGATACTAACCGCCTACAAACACATCGGTATAATACAAGTACAATAGGGATTATGCATAATCCCAGAACTATAGGCACTCATAAGTCAGTCCATACTCTACTACCATTTCTCAAACTGACTAAAGGTGTTACTCCACAACCTATAAAATAAAAGGGGGGGTCCAAGATATTGATATATTCAAGTTTTGGCTCTCACACTCGAGTTCTCAAAGCATACATAACTCCCTAAACACCACTCTACTGCCTTCCCGGTAACTTACGAAGATCAAGCTAACCCTTAGTTTTGCTCTCTTATTTCTTTCCACCCGTCTTCCTCAATGACCTGAGCGTCAGAGTGCCTATGACATCTACCATACCGCCAGGTAGTTACTCCACATTCACTTTATCTTTGTTTTACAGGATCACTAGTGCTCTTATCATACAAATTCTCGATTGTAGGTCGAAGATGAAATTCAATGTTTATAATAATCATATAATATGTGTGTAGTTTTATTAAATACAACTTCGATAATTTTTTAATATTTTATGACATAAAAATATTTTTTTAATTATTACATAATTGACATGACAAACCTTCAAAATATTATCTTCAACACACATGTTAGACCATACGTACGTTTGACGATTTCATAACAAACCCCCAAAAAATATCAGTACCAAAAATGATTATTGCTGTGGGAAATAATCATTCTTACCTATTAAGTTTGGCGAAAATTGAGTTAATCTTGAAGACCTAAGAGTGTATTAATTTCCACTCAATTTTTTTTACGTGAAATTATAGAAAAATTATCATTTAAATTGTGAAAATTAGTACACTTTAAAAATTTCGAGTGAAAACTAAAACATTTTAAAGTCTTCGAATTTGACTAAACTTTTGCTAAACGAATAATGATAATTTTTCACATCTTTTAAATCTTAAGTTTATCTTTCATCTTGACGTGAAAAAACGTCATGTTCATGTCATGACCTCGCAGCAAATATATAGAAGGAAAATGATAAAAATATGTTAAAAGTGTGAAGCCGTTTACATGGTCTGACTTGTCGTTCCTATTGTTATCTTCAGTATGACATGTCGGTTGCTGTTAAAAGAGCTTGACCGTTGGATCTGGACACATGGATGCATCTCCACCGTTGCTCTTTTTATTGCTCTTCATTTATGGTATGCCTAGGGTTGACGAAATAAATAGATCCAATCTTCACTCATTTCTTTCTTGGCTACGATTAGTCTTCTACCATTTACCTTCTTCATATAAACCAAAACAACTAGAATCAAATTGTGGCGTCTTGCTTGTAACCAGTATGCGTGTCTTGATTCTTCCTTTGATAGGATTATCGGTGACTAATGACTGTGTTCTCAGGAAGTAAGGTGGTTGCGTTGGAATTCTAGGGTTCATTGTTTTGTGTTCTGGTTTTAGGGGAAAGTTGTAGTGTAAAAGAAAGGGAAAAGAGTCTTGTAAGATCTTGATAATAATAGTGCAGTGAGCTCCAAGTTCCTGGAGTTCAACGTGGATGTAGTCTGAATCTTTCAGGTGAACCACGATAAAAATCTTTGTGTTCTTGATGTGCATGTGATGTGTGTTGTTTATGTAATTAGTAGATCTGAGTAGGTTACAAAGAAAGCAAGGGCTGGGTATAAATTGAAATCAACCCAACAGTGGTATCAGAGCTAGGCCTTTTCAGAGAACATAAACAAAAGAAGTTCAAGAACCGACAAAAGATCAGATTCTGGGTAATTAGAATTATCGACAATTAAAACTGAAAGTTGGCACCTTTGACGGCAAATGGGATTTTACCACTTGGAAGAAAAAAAATGAGGGTAGTGCTATCACACCATAAGGTAGCCCTGGCCTTGGAACAAGATCCAGAAAAATGGCCCAAGATTGATGATAAGGCGAAGGCTGAAATTCAGGAAGAGGCCTACAATCTGATCTTCCTCCATTTGGGGGATTCGGTCATAAGAAAGGTTGATGGAATGAAAACTGTCATTTAACTCTGGGGTAAATTCGAATATCTCTATTCTGTTATTTCTACTCCTAATTTAGTTTTCTTGAAATGAAATTTGTTTATTTACAAAATGGACACTAGTAAATCTATATGAATTTACTAAGATTACCCAAATCCTTAAAAAAACTGACTAAGCTTTAGAAGATTCCAGTGAAGCAGTGATTTTATTAAACTTACTACCTGAAGAGTACAGTGTTGTAAAAAACTCAGTGTAGTACACTGGTGTTGTCCCTAGACTAGATTTAGTAATATCCGGTATAATGACTAGAGAGTTAGAGCTTAAAGTCAGTAAAAGAGGCGGAACCAACCTCTTCACAAAAGGAAAAAGTGACAGGAAAGAAAATGGGCGGTCTAATAATCAAGAACCTAAAAGGAAGAAAAAGAATAAACAGAATAAGAATAAAAATAGTAAGAAGAAGTGCTATTACTGTGGGAAAGAGGGATACCTTAAAAAGAAATACTATAAATTCCTTAGGGAACAAAAGAGTGAAGGCAACACCACTGTGGCTACTGAAAATGGATCAATTTGCCTATCTGAGGCATTGACAGTGTCTAGTGATCACATTAGTAGAGAGTGGATACTTGACTCAGGATGCTCTTTCCACATGAGTCCTTGTAGGGAATGGTTCATAAACTTAGAAATTTTGACCAAAGGACAATGTATCTGGGAAATGATACAAGGAGTATGGGATATCACTCTCAAACTCCATAATGGAAATGTTAGGATCTTAACTAATGTAAGATATATTCCTGAATTCAAACGAAACTTAATATCTCTAGGAACTCTAGATGAATTAGGTTTCACCTATAAAACACACCAAGGAAATATGTATATATTAAAGGGTAAGAATCTAATCCTAAATGGTATAAAAAAAAATGGACTGTATGTCCTGAAAGGACATCATGTATCCTCTGAAAAATCAATCTCTGCCCTAATTTCTAATTCTGATATGACTAATATTTGACATTTGAGACTTGGCCACATTGGCCAGAAAGGCATGTAAATACTCAGCAAGTAAGGACTATTTGGAAATGGCCAGTTGAAGCCACTAGACTTTTGTGAGATCTGTGTGTTGGGCAAACAGCACAGACAGAGCTTTCCAACTGGAATCCACTTGTCAAAAGTTTGTCTGGAGTATCTACACTGTGATCTATGGGGGCCAGCCAAGGCCCAAACAGATGGAGGTAACAAATACTTTCTCTCTATTGTTGATGATTATAGTAGGAAAGTATAGACGTTCTTGCTTAAATCAAAGAATGAGGCTCTAGTAATTTAAAGACTGGAAAATTTTAGTAGAAAATCAAACTAGTAACAAAGTGAAAGTTTTGAGAACTGATAATGGCCTAGAATTTTGTAATATTGAGTTTGATCAATACTGTACTAGTGAGGGTATTTTGAGACATAGGACAATAAGAAATACTTCTCAACAAAATGAAGTTGCAGAAAGAATGAATATGATCCTATTAGAAAAGGTTAGAAACCTATTATTCTCATCTGAACTTCCAAGATCTTTTTAGGGTGAGGCCC
The DNA here is from genome assembly GCA_019454045.1 of Zanthoxylum bungeanum. Lineage (NCBI taxonomy): Eukaryota > Viridiplantae > Streptophyta > Magnoliopsida > Sapindales > Rutaceae > Zanthoxylum > Zanthoxylum bungeanum. The sequence continues at coordinate 4,431 of SKCR01048438.1, forward strand.
TTAACACTGCCACACATCTGGTAAACCTTAGCCCTAATAGCTCAATCCAGTTTAAGAGCCCCAAAGAAATTTGGTCTGGTAGAACACAAAAGCTTGCCCACCTTAGAGTGTTTGGCTGTGAAGCTTATGCTCATCAGTCCATAGGAAAACTTGAAACAAGGTCCCTTAAGTGTGTTTTCTTAAGATACCAAGAAGGGACAAAGGGGGACAGGTTATGGGAAATGAAGTTGCTTGGAGTCAAGATAATAGTTAGTAGAGATGTCATATTCAATGAACTTTGTTGTCCTTGTAAAACTACTAACAAAAATGTAAGTACCTTAGAAAAGGATCTAGTAAACTTTGATCTTGCAGGTGGAGCTCAGATACAGGTGGAGCCAGGCCTAGTAAGGGCTGTTGAACAAGCTGCTGACAGGCCAGAGACAGAGACATCTGAGAATAATCAACCTATGAGTGATGACTCTGAATAAGACAGAAATGAAGTGACTGATATGCGGGAACAGAATGCAGAAGACATGGAGGTTCAATCATATCCAACTCCGTAAAATGAATCATATGATCAATATGATGAAACACTATAAGAATCATTGATCAATTATCAGCTGACAAAAGATAGAAGTATGAGGCAGGTAAAGCCACCTACTAGGTATGATTACTCATTTACTGATTTATATTTTTGTGCTTTAATTTCAAGCCATGATATAATTGGAAAAGAACCTGCTAGCTTATGAGAGGCACTGAGGTCAACCCACAAACATGAATGGGAATAGGCCATGAAAGAATAGATGTATTTTCTTAGAAAAATTTAAACATGGACTCTGGTCCCTAAACCTAAGAATCAAAAATTGGTTGAGTGCAAGTGATTGTTTAAAGTCAAATAAGGAATATTGTTTATTGACCCGGTTAGGTTTAAAGCCATAGTTGTAGCTAAAGGATTTACTCAGAGGGAATGAGTGGACTATAATGAAATTTTCTCACCTGTAGTTAAATTTAAGACCTTTAGGATGATGCTAGCTCTAGTAGTTCAGTATAATCTTGAATTGGAAAAATTAGATGTGAAAATAATATTTCTACATGGTGAATTAGAAGAGAAAATTTACATGTTACAGCCTACAAGTTTTATAGATAAAAATCACCCTGAGTATGTGTGCTTGCTCAATAAACCCTATATGGCCTTAAACAGTCTCATAGGCAATGGTACAAACGATTTGATACTTTTGTGCTTAGTATTGGATTCATAGGAAGTAAATATAACAGCTGCTTCTATTTCATGCTTAATAATGAATGTTCTGTTTACCTGTTATTGTATGTTGATGATATGCTTTTAATCTCTGAATCAATGGATGTGATCTATAAACTAAAGAAACAGTTGAACAATGAATTTGATATGAAAGACCTAGATAGTGCAAAAAGAATTCTATGTATGATCATTGATAGAGATAGAAATAAAATCTGAAAATACATCAGTCAACATACCTGCAAAAGGTAGCATCTAGGTTTGGGGCTAGTGGCTGTAAGCCTATTAGTCAGCCATTTGCGAGTCATTTTATTTTATCTAAATCTCAAAGTCCTACCGCTAGATCTGAGATGGTTAAAATGGAAAGTATATCTTATGCAAATGCTATAGGTTTTATGATGTATGCCATGATTAGTACTATGCCTGATTTGTCATATGATGTATCTCTGTTAAGTAGATTTATGTCAAATCTGGGTGGTACACACTGGAGTACTTTGCTGTGGTTATTAAGATACATAAATACAACAATTGATTATGGTTTATACTTTAACAAAACTAATATTTTAGACTTGGTAGGATATGTGGATTCTGATTTTGCAGGTGATAGAGATTCAAGAGAGTCAACTACAACATATTATTTCACTCTTGGTAGAAACTGCATCAGCTGGAAATCAAGTCTGCAACCCTTAATCACACTCTCATCCACTGAAGCAGAATATATAGCCATAATTGATGTTTTCAAGGAAGCCATGTGACTTCAGGGTATCTTAACTGAAATACAACAGCTTCATAGGAAAACAGTTGTATTTTCTGACAGTCAAAGTGCAATACATTTGAGCAAAAATCCAGTACATCATGAGAGAACCAAGCATGTTGATGTCAAGTACCATTTTGTGAGGGAAATCATCTCGAGTGGTAAGATTGAGATCAATAAGATACTAACTGAAGATAACCCATTTGATATAGGGACAAAGATTGTGACTGCTGGCAAACTTACCCACTGTATGAAGTTGTTGCATGTGTGGGTTGGCTAAATTCACAGTCAACATGAACAATGAAATGAACTTTGATTCTTGCTGCACTAAGGTCAGCCCGGCATGAGATGTTTAAGAATTGAAGCGAGAGAAATAAAGGCTTCAAGGTGGAGATTGCTAAAAGTGTGGAGATTGCTAAAAGTGTGAAGCCGTTTACATGGTCTGACTTGTCGTTCCTATTGCTATCTTCAGTATGACATGTCGGTTGCTGTTAAAAGAGCTTGACCATTGGATCTGGACACATGGATGCATCTCCACCGTTGCTCTTTTTCTTGCTCTTCATTTATAGTATGCCTAGGGTTGACAAAAGAAATATATCCAATCTTCACTCATTTCTTTCTTGGCTACGATTAGTTTTCTCTCCCCTGCCTTCTTCATAGAAACCAAAACAATTAGAATCAAGTTGTGACGTCTTACTGGTAAACCAGTATGTGTGTCTTGATTCTTCCTTTGATAGGATTATCGGTGACTGATGACTGTGTTCTCAGGAAGTTGGGTGGTTGCGTTGGAATTCTAGGGTTTCTTGTTTTGTGTTCTGGTTTTGGGGGGGAAGTTGTAGTGTAAAAGAAAGGGAAAAAAGTCTTGTAAGATCTTGATAATAATAGTGCAGTGAGCTCTAAGTTCCCAAAGTTCAACGTGGATGTAGTCTGAATCTTTCAGGCGAACCACAGTAAAAATCTTTGTGTTCTTGATGTGCATGTGATGTGTTTTTTTCCGTAATTAGTAGATCTGAGTAGGTTACAAAGAAAGCAAGGGCTGGGTATAAATTGAAATCAACCTAACAAAATATAAAAGCAAGATTAACGTGGATAAAATTATCATAAAAACGATTTCATTTTGATGCTAAATAAAAATAATAAAAAGTAACAAAAACGATGTCATTTTGATAATAAAATAAAAATAAAATAGAAAATAATAAAACAATGTCATTTTGATAATGATTTTTTCCTCATTTAATCCATATTTAGTCATTTTATCATTATTCTATACATAAGCATCACACCTAGACAAAAGATAATCACTATAAACTAAAGACAAAATTCTCCATGATTAAGCAAAGTTTTAGCATTTTCGCATCTTAGAGATTAGCAGGACAGCTATGCTCCCATGAGTGGACAGGAAAACAATTTAATTGCGCCAGTTTTGGTCTCATAATTTTTATGGGCCTATAATCAAAATATCATATTTTGTTCATGGGTGAGTAAATTTTCCGTACCTGTCGGGACTGTACGGATACAAGAATATATTTTTGGATCAATCAGATACAATTTGAGTGTACCCAATCAAGTACTTTCAGGTAATTCCTATATTCGTTGTTTTTTTAAAAAATTTAATATATGAAATCATCTTGTTTTGTTTAAAAAAAAAAATATGACTCGATGTGCGAATTGATACTCGTGGATACCCCATGTACCAATGAGTACCCACTATTACCCAATATCTGATCAGGTACTTTACTACCCGAATGAAAAATTAACTCTGGTTGGATACCCAACTCCTGATCAGGTACCCAATTTCCAATCGAGTACCCAATTCTTGACTCGTCCCAAACATATCGGGACATGTAGGGAGCTGGGTACCGTTTCAGAAGCTATTGGAACAAAATATTAATATCCGAAATTCACAATTCCTGAACTCGAAATTTCCCACCTTTGGTCTATACAAAATTGGAGTTAAGAAAATAAAATAGACAAAATAACTGCTGGCTGGATATAATCTTACGCAAAAAGACATGTGTAGGACCGATATATGAAATTTGTTGTGCATCCATCCAATAATATTTTGACTTGAATGTATTAAGTTTGAAATTAACCAATCACAATAGAGAAATAAGATTTTTATTTAACACATGACATTATTCATTAGATAATTTCATTCAGCCAATTCCATATAAATTTTTCTCGGATCTAAAAACTGTTTTATTAAGGACAAATAATACAGTTGGTACCTATAAGTTTTTAAGGGTGAAAATGTTTTATATTAATTTGGAAAGTGTAACTGAATGTTATTTTTCTTAAATAATACTATATATTCATAGGATGTGGTTATGTAAACACAAATCTATATATCAAAATTTAACACTTGATTAAGACATTTAAAGTAAATAATCTAAATATTATTTAATGTTATTTTTATTTTGAATATCTATTAATTAGATTTTGATTTATATTTTTTAGATATGAAAAAAATCAATAATAATTTCATCCCACTTAGACATATGTTATTTAGGTGAGATGATAAATACTATAAAAGCACTTGACACGTCACTATAGACATCCTCAAATGTTTTTTAGGTGAAATATATATATATTATATATATATATATATATATATATATATGTATGTATGTATGTATGTAACGAATTTACATGTTGATGTTTATTTTTGGAAACGTTAAAAACTATGTCATCAAACTCAACTCGAGTTTAAGCGGAGCATATAAAATTCACAGCTACCACAGGCTCTTATAAAGAAATACATTTCCTACACTCGAACCTAAGACCTGACAATCAAATCGTAAGCCATTTGTCACCAAACCACACCCCTTGAGAGTTAGATGTTGACACTCGTTCCAATTAAAACACAAAACAATTCGTAATATGTGGTACTTAACCAATCACATTGATAAATATGTTGATACTATCACTTGTAAATACAAATTAACTATTAACTAATAATGAACATCACTTACACATTCAAATTCATCTATCACTAATAATGAATTGTTGGCACAACATTTAGTTTTTCATTGTCATTATTTAAAATTTATTCAACCAAACGTTTAAGCTTAAGAAGCCTTTTTTTTCTCCACTCAAATAATTCTATCAATCAATATCCAATGGGCCTTTTTTTCCTCGCCCAAACCATATTCCCTTTGGGCTATTTGGCCCATCATCATAAAAAAAACCCTAATTCATCATATACAAGCTCTATATAAATCCTGACGGAACCCTCTTGTTTTTTCCCAAACTTGCGCCTTCTAGGGTTTCATTTTTTTTTCATGGAAAATTAATTCCGATTTATTAAATGTAAATTGAAATCAGACGTTGCATCAATTTACCCTCTCCTTTACGCAGTCATAATTCAAATGTTAAAGGAGATAAAGTTGATGCAGAAATTCTAAAGGTTGGCTTACCAGCCCATTGCATTCTTATTATTTGCTTTGGCGTCAAATGGACCTACCGATATTCTCTTTATCTCATTTGGTGATTCTTGTTTTATTTTATTTTTTTGCAATTTAATTTCTGATATATTTTTCTTAATTGTGTGAATATGTTGAACAAATTTTACATTTTTTTTAGTGTTTAAGGCAAATAATGTTATAAAAGATAATCACTTATACTACGCACTGAGTCTAATGAATACAAATTCTCTCAAATTTGTCTGATGTCTTTGTATTTTTGCAATTTTAGATTTTTATTTTGTGGCTATTTTTCAATTTGGTTGAATATTATTGTGTGTGTTGTGTTATTCAAATAGTTTATTTGATTGTCAGGAACCGGATTTGAATCCATTTTTTGTAATAGCTTGGGCAGTTGTAATTTTACTTGCCCCGTTAAGTCTAGATAAGGTTTAAAAAAAAAACAATAATTTTAGGTATATTTTTTAGTGATGTTTAAGTGATATTTCTGCTTCAAGTAGTGTGTATTTTAGTCTCTCTAAAATGTACAATAATTATTTGAATCAGAAATATCACTAAAATGTCATTAAAAAATGCCCCTAGAAATGTCCAAAAACAAATGTTATGTTATTCAAGTTGTGGTTTGGTTTGATTGTTAGTATATTTGAGTCCATTTTTTGTAATAGCTTGGGCAGTTGTATTTTTACTTGTTCCATTCAAGTCCACATCAGGTGTTTTGATGTTAAGGTTTTAGAAAAAACAATAATTTTAGTGTATATTTTTTAGTGATGTTTAAGTGATATTTTTTTTTAAGTAGTTGTACATTTTAGTCTCTTTCTAAAATGTACAATAATTATTTGAATCAGAAATATCACTAGAATGTCGTTAAAAAATGTCCATAGAATGTCCAAAAAAAATGTTATGTTATTCAATGATGAGAAAAAGCAGACGGGCGGTCTGATATTGATGCCATGTTGAACGTCTGCATTTCCCACTTGGGAGTGTCTCTGAGATGCAACATAACCTTTATTTATTCAATTATTTTTATTTATCTGTTCATAAAAGATGGTTGTTATTTAACGATTGACATTTGATTGCTGATTTTTCAATCTAATTCTGTGGTTCATTTTATATTTGCTATGTTGAATTTGTCGTTTGTCCCCTTGAGTGACAAGTAATATGTCTATACATATGCTAGTAAATACAGATGCTAAGAAATGATATGATATCTATCTTTCTAAGCTCAATTATCTGTTATTTGTTATTTTATTCTGTGTCTGGTGATTAGAATTACAGTTCTCAATTGTAAGTACATCTTAGAAGCTCAGTATTACGAGTTCTCAATGGTATGAATCTTGTAAGCAGCCTTATCTGCCCTTTTATCTATGAATGTTTCTGCAATTTTCTCAAGTTCACACTTGTATTTATTGGATTGCTAAGTGTTCATTGCGTATGCCATTTAATGCTGTTTATGTAGTCAAAAACAGAAATAATTGAGGGTTTTGATTTCAAGTTATTTAAACTTTTGTGTGAAACATCTTCATCTCTGATAAATAGACCAGATTAATGGGCAAATAATGTTCACTTTTTTTTTTAAGAATGATATACCTTTTCATATGCAATTGTTGATTTCTAAGCCTTATCTTAGAATTTTTTTTTCAGGAATTTCTGTTTGATTTGAACTCAGATCTGTGGAGCTCTGGTTTTCAAGTCAAACTAAGAAACACCTTTGTACATTGTATGCAATTCCAGTTTCAATTCAATGAAATGTTGCTAGTGTAATTTTTTACCTTTGTACATTGTATGCAATTCCAGTTTCAATTCAATGAAATGTTGCTAGTGTAATTTTTTAACTTGTAATTCTCTGACTGATACAAATTACTTAAAAAGTAGACTTGAATTGCAGATTTTTTCATTTTTCTTATTCAGTATCAGCATCATAATCCAGTTGTTCTGTACTTTCTGGGAAAATATATTGCATAAATAAGGTTAAAAGATCTAATGATACATCATCGCGAACGACGCAATTAGAAGACCCAGATTTAGTTCTAATAACTACTTGAAGATATCTAAAACTCAAGCTAAGTTATAATAAATCTTACCAGTATAAGATTTGTGCATTATGTGTTTGTAATCAACAAGAAAATGAATTAACACTTGAAATCTATTGAGGTTACAGAGAACAATGTAAAGAGCAATATAATATAAAAAATCAACAAAAAATACTTCTACGTCAGTCTATATATATTGTGTAATAAGAAAAATTGGTAAACAATCACCTAAAGGAAGAATTTTTTTTGAGAAAAACAAAGATTGATCATTAAACAGAATCAAGAATACGAGAAGGGAAGTGTTCCCTTCAAAGACCACTAATACCAAAATTACAAGCCATCTTGACTAGATTATGCGCAACTATATTTGAAACCCTAGGATTAAAATGAAACTGGCAGGAAGTCAACTGAGCCTTAGCTTCTATTATCTCTTGAATAATCCATTCAGTTTCCTTAGCTGTTGATAGCTTTCCAAGAACTAAGTCAATGACATTTTTAGCATCTGATTCAATAATGAAAGTCGAAAATTCCGTTGACTTTGCTCCATGGATTCCAAACAAAATAACTTCAGCTTATGCCCCTTTAATATCTTCAAAGAAATGAATTTCTTTAGATCCTACCGCAATAATTGACTTGTTGCAGTCTCTCATCACTAAACCCAGCCCCACTGTGTGCTTCTCAAAATTTAAAGTCACATCTACATTAATCTTAATAAAGTCTACTGGTGGAGGTTGCCACTCCTGCCAAAGCAGCTGAACCGTGTCCCTGTCATTGTCAATCCTATGCTCCGGAGACAGTCGAAAGATGAGAGTGTCACATTTTCCTTATTACAAATTCCTTCCGATCCACTGATTAAGACAAATTACTTGAAAAGTAGATTTGAATTGCAGATTTTTCTTAAAAAGTGGAACGTTAACGCTAGCGTTAAATGTTTTAACGTTTCATCAAACGGATAAGTTAACTATAGCGTTAACGTTCATAAAATCATAATCCCATGTTACGTTAACGTTCACGTTCACAAAATCATAATCATAATCTCACAACATGAAATTATTTTTTTGCAATTAGCTTATATTCGACTGTTTGTTCCATGACTTATAAGGTTGTTTATTTTTCTGATAATACTTTTTTATCAAACGTACTCATAAATTCATTTATAATCTCAATCAATACTCTCTATTAAACAGATAAAAAATAAGATTCCTTGGTTATGAATTATTTTTCAAAAAAAAAATTGAGGTTGTAGCCCAAACGTAGGTATTATGATTTAACACTTTGCATTTAGGGTTTTTTTTTTTCCCAAAAAAAAAAAAGGGTCTAATTAATGATCTCCCAAATTGCAACAAATGCTCCGTTGATCATTCATTGAAGATCGTTGACCCCATGTGTTAGACGATAATTTTTTGTTTCAAGTGCAATATGAAGAATTATTCTCTCAAATAAATCTCCTTCAATAATAAATTTGTTTGGTTAATAGAGAATTGAAAGTAAATTTAGCAAGCATGCAACAAAAACATAGAGACAATAATTTATGTGATTCAGTGGAGAGTGGCTCCAACCTATGTTCACATGAGAGAATGAGCGTATTTTATTTCTATTTGGGAACCACCTCGAGTCTTACAACAAGTACGGTACAAATCTCTCAAGTGGTCAGGTGCTGACCTATTTTCTCTCTCTATCACTAACTCTTCAACTCTCAGTTTCTCTAGAAGTTATGAGATATAAAATTTGTCAACTCTTAAATATGAGACTCCAACCCCTTTATTTAGGCTCTCAAATCAATTATTCTACCAACCAATGATGTCAACCATCGTCACCAGGACATCATTGCCCCCCTGCTGCTTTCCCCAACTACTCAACAAACAGTTGTATGACCACTGGGTTCAATCACCACTGTTATCAGAAACCCATCTTTACAACCTTTTAACTAATGCTACACATTTATTGATGCGACAACCTATGATTCAACTGCTTCGGTACTGTTTCGTCCTATGAATAACTAGTAGAGTCTTCCTCCAATGAGAGCCATTGATCTGCTATCATCATTAGTCTTATAAAAGCTCAAACTGTAGGAAACGCTTTCCTTGCGCGGTGGAAGCGTCTTTGGCTCACGGATCGGACTTGAAAATTTTTTCTGCCCTTCCCTTTAAGTTGCCGAATCTGACCAGCAGCAACACTGAAATTTTGTTTCTGTTTCGGACAAAATTTCAGCCCCAGAACGCCCTTGAAACAGTCCCCGAACAGCAGTGAAATATTGGACTGTTTTGAACACTTTACACAGCCGAACTGCACCCAAATCAGCTCCTGATTTTTCATGTCCAGTAAAGATATTTCAGGTCTGATTTTTCACTCAAAAAATAGTCCTAACACAGCCCCAAAATGTCCCCAAGTGTTTCTCAAAATTTCGGATTAAAACAAAAACAAACCAAGTCCCAAATCCCTTTTGTTGTTTGCGGTAGTGAGTAATATTATGCTCACTGTCGTGGCTTTGTTATATCAAGAATGAGATGGAAATAATTTTGTTCGTCACCAAAAGATTTTCCGTGCTATGTCTCACAACCAACGGAGAGTAGTGTGAGCTACACTCACTAAATGAATCCCTAAACTCTTTAGAGATTATTGTCACATAATAATATTTTTCTTATGTTTTCTTCTTATTCTTGATATTTTGCTTTCTCAACAATTGAGAGAGAATGAAGAAGAATGAGGAGGCTAGGGTTACTAGAATAAGAGAGTAGCAAAAAAGAAAAAAACTTTCTTTTTATACTTAGGTTAAATTGTTTCCAAAACAAAACAACCATTCCCCTATCCATTAAGTGAAAGTCGGCAAAGGCCATAATTTTGATTTAATTTTGTAACATCTAATATTTAATTACCATAATAAAAAGATGTTACAAAAATTAAATATGTCAATACCTTTCAAAAAGGTGTAACATCAAGTAAGAGATTTAATTTCCAAAACAATCAAAACTCTTCCCCTTATTGCATTGAAGAATTCGGCCACCATAAGAAAAAAATAATAAATTTTGTAACATCAATATTTAATTTCCATAATGGAAAATATGTTACAAAAAAAAAAAAGGTTAAATACTATTTAAATATATGTAATTTCCAAATTAAAACCAAGGGTTTCCAAAACCCAAAATTTGAAAATTATTTACTTAACCTTCCATTAATTACATCTAATATAATTAAATAACATGTGTTTAAATATCATATGTTTAATAAAACTATATATTAACTTTTAATATAAAGTTTCAAGTGTGATAATTAATATTATTAATCTTATCAATAATATTTATATATGTGTGAGTGTATAATTGGACTATCCAATTCTACTAAATCCGCTACAGTAAATTGAGCTAGCACGGAGACCAAATGTACCTATGGTTTCGAGTTCCAATAATCTCGAAATATTAATTAAGCTCTTAATTAAATATTCTGAATTATTAACTCAGGGTTATTCCACTAAAAACCCGAAGTTGACTCTCGGCCACCATAAGAAAAAAATAAATTTTGTAACATCAATATTTAATTTCCATAATGGAAAATATGTTACAAAAATTAAAAAAAAAAAAGGTTAAATACTATTTAAACATATGTAATTTCCAAATTAAAACCAAGGGTTTCCAAAACCAAAAATTAGAAATTACTTACTTAACCTTCCATTTAATTACATCTAATAAAATTAAATAACAAGTGTTTAAATATCATATATTTAATAAAACTATATCTTAAATTTTAATATAAAGTTTCAAGTGTGATAATTAATATTATTAATCTTATTAATAATATTTATACATGTGTGAGTGTATAATTGGACTATCCAATTATACTAAATCCGCTACAGTAAATTGAGCTAGCACGAGGACCAAATGGACCTAAGGTTCAAGCTCCAATAATCTCGAATATTAATTAAGCTCTTAATTAAATATTCTGAATTATTAACTCAGGGTTATTCCATTAAAAACCCGAAGTTGCACTCTCGGCCACCATAAGAAAAAATTAATAAATTTTGTAACATCAATATTTAATTTCCATAATGGAAAATATGTTACAAAAAAAAAAAAAGGCTAAATACTATTTAAACATATGTAATTTCCAAATTAAAACCAAGGGTTTCCAAAACCCAAAATTTGGAAATTACTTACTCAATCTTCCATTTAATTACATCTAATATAATTAAATAACATGTGTTTAAATATCATACATTTAATAAAACTATATATTAACTTTTAATATAAAGTTTTAAGTGTGATAATTAATGTTATTAATAATATTTATACATGTGTGAGTGTATAATTGGACTATCCAATTATACTAAATCTGCTATAGTAAATTTAGCTAGCACGGGGACCAAATGGACATACGGTTCCGAGCTCAAATAATCTCGAAATATTAATTAAGCTCTTAATTAAATATTCTGAATTATTAACTCCGGGTTATTCCACTTAAAACCCGAAGTTGCACTCTCGGCCACCATAAAAAAAATTGTAACATCAATATTTAATTTCCATAATGGAAAATATGTTATAAAATAATAAAAAAAAGTTAAATATTATTTAAACATATGTAATTTCCAAATTAAAACCAAGGGTTTCTAAACATATGTAATTTCTAAATTAAAACCAGGAGTTTCCAAAACCCAAAATTTAGAAATTACTTACTTAACCTTCCATTTAATTACATATAGTATAATTAAATAATATGTGTTTAAATATCATATATTTAATAAAACTATATATTAACTTTTAATATAAAGTTTCAAGTGTGATAATTAATATTATTAATATCATTAATAATATTTATACAAGTGTGAATGTATAATTGGACTATCTAATTATACTAAATCCGCTACAGTAAATTGAGGTAGCAAGGGGATCAAATGGACCTACGGTTCCGAGCTCCAATAATCTCAAAATATTAATTAAGCTCTTAATTACATATTCTGAATTATTAACTCCGAGTTATTCCACTAAAAACCCGAAGTTGCACTCTCGGCCACCATAAGAAAAAAATAAATTTTGTAACATCAATATTTAATTCCCATAATGGAAAATATGTTACAAAAAAAAAAAAAGGTTAATACTATTTAAACATAAGTAATTTCCAAATTAAAATCAAGGGTTTCCAAAACCCAAAATTTAAAAATCACTTACTTAACCTTCCATTTAATTACATCTAATATAATTAAATAACATGTGTTTAAATATCATATATTTAATAAAACTATATATTAAATTTTAATATAAAGTTTCAAGTGTGATAATTAATATTATTAATCTTATTAACTTCCATTTAATTATAATTAATATAATTAACTTCCATTTAATTACATCTAATATAATTAAATAACATGTGTTTAAATATCATATATTTAATAAAACTATATATTAACTTTTAATATAAAGTTTCAAGTGTGATAGTTAATATTATTAATCTTATTAATTATATTTATACATGTGTGAGTGTATAATTGGACTATCCAATTATACTAAATCCGCTATAGTAAATTGAGCTAGCACGGGGCTCAAATGGACCTACGATTCCGAGCTCCAATAATCTCGAAATATTAATTAAGCTTTTAATTAAATATTTCGAATTATTAACTCCGGGTTATTCCACTAAAAACCCGAAGTTGCACTCTCGGCCATCATAAGAAAAAAATAATAAATTTTGTAACATCAATATTTAATTTCCATAATTGACAAAACAAAAAAAGGTTAAATACTATTTAAACATAAGTAATTTCCAAATTAAAACCAAGGGGTTTGGAAATTACTTACTTAACCTTCCATTTAATTACATCTAATATAATTAAATAACATGTGTTTAAATATTATATATTTATAAAACTATATATTAACTTTTAATATAAAATTTCAAGTGTGATAATTAATCTTATTAATAATATTTATACATGTGTGAGTGTATAATTGGACTATCCAATTATACTAAATCCGCTATAGTAAATTGAGCTAGCACGGGGACCAAATGGACATACGGTTCCGATCTCCAATTATCTCGAAATATTAATTAAGCTCTTAATTAAATATTCTGAATTATTAACTCCGGGTTATTCCACTTAAAACCCGAAGTTGCACTCTCGTTGCCGCAGATGAAATATTAAGTCGAATCAAGTCGGTGTCCATCGATATAGTCATTACATATAGATTAACCTTTCACGAGTATCTCGTAATTAGAGCCGGGTCATAATGTCCGTTATACCCCTCTAATTATTTTTATCTTAAGTACCATTGATTCTCTAATGAAAGATTTATTTATAACCATTATGAATTTTAATCTTTCTATTCGTAATAGAAATACTTGAGGGCTCAAATCGTTCAAGCACCGAATCAACCCTTAAGAAAGATACTCCTCTACTTCTCACAAGAAGGAGTGAACTCCGTGTCTATGTAAAACGTTCACAGCTACACAACAGACCATGCCCCCAAAGTACGTAGCTATTGGTCGGGATTGCTACACCAACATCACCTTTGTAAATCAAAGGACAAAGCTTGCCATGCAGGAGTTCGTAGTACACTCAGGATTAAGATCAATCCATATATGACCATCTAGTGGATCGAAATGACTTTTTTTTTTAATGGATATTAAAAGAATGTCATTTCCATCTGGGTCCAGTCCTGTATGATCACATCATACAATGTGCCTCCATTCTCATGTCTCTACATGGACGATCTTGGATCAAGGTCGCCATTAAGTATAGAATGGACAGTAGCTATAGATAAACCGCGAACAAAGTACCCGTTTTGTTTGCTCTCTATAGACTATTTAAGATTACTAACTTCATACTTAAATCCGCTTGTGCATGACACGCATACACTAAGTTTGGAGGTACATAAGTAATCTATGGTATTCAAGATAATTTATAATATGCGAAAATTAAACAAATATTTTTGATAAATGAATAATGCATCGTTTTATTTCAAAACACATGAAGCCGTTTACATCATATGTAGCTCTAGGGCATACATTCCAACACAAACTCCTACATATGGCATACGTCATATGACCTAAACCTCTAGAAGCTCATCTCATTACTTAGGCCATACATTCTATGACCTAGGTACAGGTTGGCCCACAATCACACCATCGGGTCGGGTGTGACTTGAGATGAAAATATTTTTCTCATATAAGTTTTTCATTATTCATTAGATAATTTCATTCAGCCAATCCCATATAAGTTTTTCTCGATCTAAAAACTGTTTTATTAACTACATATAATACCGTTGTACCTATAAGTTTTTAAGGATGAAAATGTTTTATATTAATTTGGAGAGTGTAACTGAATGTTATTTTTCTTAATAATATTATATATTTATAGGATGTGGTTGTGTAAACATAAATATATATATCAAAATTTAACAATTGATTTAAGACATTCAAAGTAAATAATCTAAATATTATTTAATGTTATTTTTATTTTGAGTATCTATTAACTAGATTTTGATGTTTAAATTTATGTTGACATATATTCACATTTTTTTAGATATGAAAAAAATCAACAGTAATTTCATCCCACTGACATATGTTATTTAGGTGACATGATAAATACTATGAAAGTACTTAACACGTCACTATGGACATCCTCAAATGTTATTTAGGTGAGATGATCCCAAACCCAATGTGAGCAAGCACTTAAATCATGTTAGGTGTATTAAATCTTTTTCTTCTCATTTTCTTTATCATTTTCATAATTGAACAATATATATCTATGTGTATATTATATGTATGTGTGTCTGTATATAACAAATTTACATATTGATATTTATTTTTGGAAACGTTAGAAACGTTGTCGTCAAACCCAACTCGGGTTTAAGCGGAGTGATACGAAACCGGATACGAAAAAGATGAAATCCGATCCAAGATCCCGTAGACCCCCAAAGAACCTGTCCTTGAAAACCATTGAAGATAGCCTCAGATGAATTTTGCCAGCAAAATGGATGCCACAAAGGATGCCAACCCTTTGATAAGTATTTGTTCAATCACTGAACTTTGATAAAATTTCTTAATCTCAAAGAAAGTTACTATTCACACACAAGAATATTGGGTGCTTCATTAAAAGTTGTTTTTGAGTTTAAATAGTGACATGCTCAAACCCTAATAGAGCCAAAAGTCTAAAATAGCCTTAAACTACCCATTACCAACTAAAAACCCATACCTAATTTCTAACCCATTTTGACCCACAAATAAATAAAAATAAACTAACCAAAATAATAAATAAAACGGTCATCCATGTTGGTTCTATCAATACAAATAAATGAAAATAAGTCTAAATAACTGAAAACGATCCATGCTGCTCCTGGATGACTTGGGTCAAGTGTATAAATCTTGAACCCTCTTCCTTGAAGTCCAATTGGTCTCTAATGTGCTTGTTCAAATTGTCTACATGACGTTGGGCCAGGCCTGCCATAGCGTCTTTGATCTTCTTAGCTCTGTGTCTTGTAATTGGTCAAAATGGTACATGGATTGGATCAATCGTGCTCTGGATCGAATCTGATGCTGCTACGATCACGTCACGGAGCATGTAAAATTTACGGCTACCCCAAGTCTTTATAAAGATATACACCCCCATGCACTCGAATCCAAAACTTGAAAATAAACTCATAAGCCTTTTGTCATCAAACCACACCCTTTAAGGACTAGATGTTGATACTCGAATCCAAAACTTGAAAATCAATTCATAACTTATTTTTCTCTAAATAGAAATCCCCCATGCTGGTAGAATTTACTAGATGCAGATTTAATACATGCAGCGTATATATCACAAAAATCCATATCACATGCATAAAGCTCTTTAATAAATTCAAACTCTAACATTTTAGCACCTAAAGAAGTAAGTAAAACATACCTGCGCGATAAGGCATCTACAACTACATTTTCCTTACCTTGTTTATAGCGAATGACGTAAGGGAATGTCTCTACATTCATCTAGCATGCCTCTTTTTCAGTTTTCATTTCCCCTTAAGGTGTTTCAAACTCTCATGATCTGTGTGTATCACAAACTCCTTGGGCCATAGGTAATGCTGCCAAGTCTCCAACACTCGCACAAGTGCATACAGTTCCTTATTCTATATGGGATATCTCAGAGCTGCTCCATTCAACTTCTCACTAAAGTACGCAATAGGTCTTTTCTCTTGCATCAATACCGCCCCAATACCTATGCCACTTGCGTCACATTCTATCTCACATGTGCTCTCAAAATGCGAAAACTGATGCATAGCATAACCTTTCCTTGAGAGTCTGAAAAGCACTCTCTTGAGCTTCACCGCACTGAAATCCAACAGTCTTCTTGACTACCACAGTCTTATTGACTACCTCACTCAATAGTGCTACTATGCTATTGAAGTCCTTCACAAAATGCCAATAGAAACTTACCAATCCATGAAAACTTTGTACCTCCGACACTGTGGTAGGTGGTGGCCAATATCTAATCGCTTTAACTTTCTTCTTGTCCATCTCTATGCCATCTTCAGTCACTACAAAACCAAGAAAAACGACTCTGTCCATGCAGAATGTGCATTTCTTATAATTTGTAAATAATATTTCTTTTCTTAAAATATCAAGCAAGCCTTTCAAATGACTTACATGTTCATCTAAAGATTTATTGTATAATAATATGTCATCAAAGTAGACCACTACAAACTTCCCTATATACCTGCGCGAATTTATAACCTATTTTCCTATATGGATGGAATGCATAACTTATTTTCTCTAAACATAAATCCCTCATGCTGATAGAATTTACTATATGCAGATTTAATACATACAACATATATATCACAAAAATCCACATCACATGCATAAAGCTCTTTAATAAATTCAAACCATATCATTTTAACACCTAAAGAAGTAAGTAAAACATACCTACGCGATAAGGCATCTGCAACTACACTTTCCTTACCCTATTTATAGTGAATGACGGAAGGGAATGTCTGTCCATCCATCTAGCATGCCTCTTGTTTAGTTTTACTTGCACTTTAAGGTGTTTCAAACTCTCATGATTTGTGTATATCACGAACTCCTTGGGCCATAGGTAATGCTGCCAAGTCTCCAACACTCGCACAAGTGCATACAGTTCCTTATCGTACGTGGGATATCTCAGAGCTGCTCCATTCAACTTCTCACTAAAGTACGCAATAGGGCTTTTCTCTTGCATCAATACCGCCCTAATACCTATGCCATTTGCGTCACACTCTATCTCAAATGTGCTCTCAAAATTAGGTAGTGCGAGAACTGATGCACTGCATAACCTTTCCTTGAGAGTCTGAAAAGCACTCTCTTGAGCTTCACCCCACTGAAATCCAACAGTCTTCTTGACTACCTCAGTCAATGGTGCTGCTATGCTACTGAAGTCCTTCACAAAACATCTGTAGAAACTAGCCAATCCATGAAAACTTTATACCTCCGACATTGTGGTAGGTGGTGTCCAATTTCTAATCGCTTTAACTTTCTCCTCGTCCATCTCTATGCCATCTGCAATCACTACAAAATCGAGAAAAAACGACTCTATCCATGTAGAATGTGCATTTCTTATAATTAGTAAATAATTTTTCTTTTCTTAAAATATCAAACACACTTTTCAAATGACCTACATGCTTATCTAAAGATTTACTGTATACTAATATGTCATCAAAGTAGACCACTACAAACTTCCTTATATATGCATGCAATACATGGTTCATAAGTCTCATAAAAGTGCTAGGGGTGTTTGTTAAACAGAAAGGCATTACTAACCACTTATATAGCCTATAATTAGTTTTAAAAGCAGTCTTCCATTCGTCGCATTCTCTCATGGGAATCTGGTGATATCCACTCTTAAGGTCAATTTTACTAAAAAACTTAGATCCATGCAGTTCATCTAACATATCATCTAGCCTAGGAATGGGATGTCGATACTTTACCGTGATATTATTGATGGCACGACAATCCATACACATACGCCATGTCACATCCTTCTCAGGCACTAATAACACCGATACTGCACACGGGCTCATACTCTCTCGTATATAACCCTTCTCCATCAGCTCCTCAACTTGCCTCTAAAGTTCTTTGGTCTCCTCATGATTACTTCTATTTGCGGGTCTATTAGGAATGACAGCTCCAGGTACGAAATCAATATGATGTTATATCCCTCGAATGGGTGGGAGTCCATTAGGGATGTCCTCTGTGAGCACGTCTTCAAATTCCTGTAAAATGGAAGAAATAAAAACAGGAAGTGAACTGTTAGTGTTAGTAAGTAAAGAAAGATGTGATGTGTCTTTATACAACAGTAGCAACATGAGTTTGCTAGCTTTATAGGCTATCATCATTTCTCCCTCACCTAGATAAAAACTCTTTTTCACTCTCCATTTCTTTTCACTCTCTCCCTCAGTCCCCTTTCATTTGGGTTTACTCTCGGCTCTAATCTCAGTGTTCCCCCCATTCTCGGGTTTAGATCCCATTTTCTCACTACTATCACTCATACCCCCCAAGGATGCGGCTTCTCTCTCTCTCTTTTTCTCTTTCCAACTGTAATTTGACTTGATCATCATGAACCTGTCTTGGTGTCAAAGGGTATAATGTAATAGGCTTGCCCTTATGCTGGAATGAATATTTATTTCGAAACCCATCATGTGTCACATTTCTATCGAACTGCCATAGCCTCCTCAAAAGTATGTGGCTTGCTTGCATGGGTACCACATCACACAACGCCTCATCCGTGTAAGGTCCAATTGTAAAGTCAACAACACCTGCTTGGTCACTCTGACCTCAGCACACTCATTAAGCCACTGTAGCCTATATGGCCTAGGATGTTGTAAACATGACAATCCCAATCTTGCCACCAATGCTGTGCCAGCCATGTTGGTGTAACTACCCTCATCTATGATCATACTACATGACTTCTCATTCATGCTACACCTAGTAAGAAAAATATTCTCTCTCTGATGTTCGGTCTCCTCCTCAACTATCTGTGCTGTCAATACTCTCATAGACACAAGCGATAAGTTATCTATTGGGTAGCTGCTCCCTCATCATCATTAGCATCCTCTAACGCAGACACTCATCTTCCACCCCCCCCCATTTGTGGAATCGATATTACTATCATCCTTCATTATTAGTGTTCGCTTGTTGGGGCACTGTGATGCATAATGTCCCATACCTAAGTACTTAAAACACTTTACCTCCTTGGATTTTGGAATTACCACTTCAGACTTAATCTTAACTCTACATGCCTCCACTTCTTTTCTATTACCACCATCGGCCTTGGGCTTATTGAAACTCTCTTCTCTCCGCTCATTACTAGACCATTTCCTCTTCCAAACAGAAGTTCTCTGTGCAGTGTATCTAGATGTGGATTTCTTCCTCAACTATCTTTCTACATTGATCGTCATATGTAGCATATCCTCCAACTCCACATAATGATGTAACTCAACTACACTCACAATCTCATTATTTAACCCTCCTAAAAATCGAGTCATCATGGCTTCTCTATCCTCCATCACATTCGCTCTAATCATTGCTACCTCAATCTCTATATGATATTCCTCAACACTCTTTGACCCATGATACAAATGTTATAGCTTCTGATATAATTCTCTGTAATAGTGGCTTGGAATTAACCTCTTACGCATGGGAGTCTTTAACTTCTCCCAAGTCTCAACTGACCTCTCATGGTTCCTCCTCATATTAGTTACTGACTGATCCCACCAAATCACCGCATAATCTGTAAACTCAATGGCAGCTAACTTCACTTTCTTCTTATTAGAATATTTATGACAATTAAAGATCAGTTCGATCTTTCTCTCCCAGTCCAAGTACGTCTTTGGTTCATATCTGCCGTGGAAAGATGAGATTTTCATCTTGATACTGCCTAGGTCACCATCAATATCCTCTCTCCTACCATGATCTCTCCTGTCAGGCCCCCTCATATAGTCATAATTATGTTCATCATATGCATCTCTCCTATATCTATCTTCAAACCTGTCACCAAATCTATCACCAAATCGTCTATTTTTTCCCAATAGGCCTTTCTATCTCCTTTCTGAAAGCCTCTTTGCTCATCAAACCTCTTATCCCGCTGGTCATATCTCCTCTCATACTGCCTATCTCACGATCTATACCTATCCTCCTCATCTTCGAACTCATCTGACTCTTCCATATCATCCAGATTATTCTCCGCCTCAAACTTATGTATAGGTACCCTATGTGGTTGTTGCGTTGCCTGTTTCTACCTAGAGTGGTGTGGCCTTTCAACCTCATTCTGAATACGAGAGAATTGGAGACAGGTAACCTCCTTCGACAACCTTTATATATCCGCGTTTATAGTTCCAAACATCTCCCGGAACTCAGCCATATTCTTCTCCATGGTATTAAACCTCCCATCAACGCTCATATCTTTCTCTGCCATCTTACTTAACAAATAGGTTAGTAATAACAAGAAATAAATTAATTAAATAAAGAAAACCTCACGAACTCTCGTGTTTCACTTTCTCTCAAACACCCCCTCGAATAATTACCTAAGTTCAATGCCGAAAGCTAACCACCAATGGATTGCACAATCCATGTGTAGTCCAAAAGTCAGCAAAATCCATAAAGAATCAAAGGAATAGGGTATTAAGTAAAAGAAGACGTGACTCGAGAAGCAATAACGATACTCGATCAAGGAAACCTAAAACTAGAGTGCAACATGAAATAAAATAAACAAGATCACTTTTTTTTATTTTTTTTTTATTTTTTGACTTTTTTTCAAATAGGATTATCAAGATTATACTAGAATGAATCAATCAACAATGCCCAATTTTCACCCCAAAGCAAGATAATCAAAAATAGCTAATGTAAATGACATAATATATAATTGCAGTAAATAAAAATGAAAGAAAATAACCCAAAATAAATCACCGAATAACAAACAATTGAATTGACTACCGGAATTGCATGAGACAATGTTAAAGTGAAAACAAAGAAACTACAATTAAAACTAAATTATGGCTTCAACTTGCAACGTGAGCTTTTTTTTTGGGTTCACAGGCGTGAACTCTTACTTTTTTTTTGTTCACATGCGTAAACTCTTACTTTTTTTTGGTTCACTGATAGATGCTAGCCAAATCAAACTTAGGGCACTTTAATATGGCAGGCAACACACGCCAACAAATTAAGAAATAGACATTTGTTTTTTTTTTTGGATTAACGACACACAGTAAAAAAAACACAAGATTGAGAGACGGAAAGAAAAAAGAAGAAACGGAAAGAATGAAAAAAATAATGTGATAAAATATAATCACTTATACTACACACTGAGTCTAATGGAGACAAATTCTCTCAAATTTGTCTGATGCCTTTGTATTTTTTGCAATTTTAGATTTTTATTTTGTGGGTATTTTTCAATTTGGTTGAATATATATTGTGTGTTATGTTATTGGTTTGGTGTCAAATAGTTTAGAATTTGATTGTCCTGAACTGGATTGGAGTACATTTTTTGTAATAGCTTGGGCAGTTGTAATTCTACTTGCTCCGTTCAGTTCCAAATCAGGTGTTTTATGTTAAGGTTTAAAAAAAAACAATACTTTTAGCGTACAGTTTTTATAGATGTTTAAGTGATATTTCTGCTTCAAGTAGTTGTACATTTTAGTCTCTTTCTAAAATGTACAATAATTATTTGAATCAGAAATATCACTAGATTGTCATAAAAAATGCCCCTAGAAATGTCCAAAAATAAGTGTTATGTTTTTCAAGCTGCAGTTTGGTGTCAAATAGTTTAGAATTTGATTGTCAGTAATTATATTTGAGTCTATTTTTTGTAATAGCTTGGGCGGTTGTATTTTTACTTGCTCTATTCAAGTTTAGATCAGGTGTTTTGACGTTAAGGTTTAAAAAAAAACAATAATTTTAGGGTATATTTTTTTGTGATGTTTAAGTGATATTTCTGCTTCAAGTAGTTGTACATTTTAGTCTCTTTCTAAAATGTATAATAATTATTTGAATCAGAAATATCACTAGAATGTCGTTAAAAAATGTCCATAGAAATGTCCAAAAATAAATGTTATGTTATTCAAAGATGAGAAAAAAGCGGACGGGCGGTCTGATATTGATGCCATGTTGAATGTCTGCATTTCCCACTTGGGAGTGTCTCTGAGATGCAACATAACCTTTATTTATTCAATTATTTTTATTTATCTGTTCATAAAAGATGGTTGTTATTTAACGATTGACATTTGATAGCTGATTTTTTAATCTAATTCTGTGGTTCATTTATATTTGCTATGTTGAATTTGTCGTTTGTCCCCTTGAGTGACTAGTAATATGTCTATTCATATGCTAGTAAATGATACGATCCACTGAATCATTGTTTGAATAGCTAGAAATTGTAAATACAGATGCTAAGAAATGATATGATATCTATCTTTCTAAGCTTAATTATCTGTTATCTGTTATTTTATTCTGTGTCTGGCGCTTAGAATCACAGTTCTCAATTCTAAGTACATCTTATAAGCTCATTATTACGAGTTCTCAATGGTATGACTCTTGTAAGCAGTCTTATCTGCCCTTTTATCTATGTATGTTTCTGCAATTTTATCTTCAAGTTTTACTTCTAATGATCAGTAGTTCTGATTTTACTTTTACTGGAGCATTGTTTCTCAAGTTCACACTTGTATTTAGTGGATTGATAAGTGTTCATTGCGTATGCCATTTATTGTTGTTTATGTAGTCAAAAAAGAAATAATTGAGGGATTTGATTTCAAGTTATTTAAACTTTTGTGTGAAACATCTTCATCTCTGATAAACAGACCAGATTAATGGGCAAATAATGTTCACTTTTTTTTTAAAGAATGATATACCTTTTCATATGCATTTGTTGATTTTCTAAGCCTTATCTTAGAATTTTTTTCAGGAATTTTTGTTTGATTTGAACTCAGATCTGTGGAGCTCTGATTTTTAAGTCAAACTAAGAAACACTATATTTGATAGTTGCACCAAGATCACCTTTGTACACGTTCATTGTGTGCTAGTGTAATTTTTTAACTTGTAATTCTCTGATTGATACAAATTACTTAAAAAGTAGATTTGAATTGCAGATTTTTCATTTTTCTTATTCAGTATCACCATCATAATCCAGTTGTTATGTACTTTTTGGGAAAATGTATTGCGTAAATAAGGTTAAAAGATCTAATGACACATCATCGCGAACGACGCAATTAAAAGACCCAGATTTAGTTCTAATAACTACTTGAAGATATCTAAAACGAAGATTGATCATTGAACAGAATCAAGAATATGGGAAGGGAAGTGTTCCCTTCAAAGGCCACTAATACCAAAATTACAAGTCATCTTGGCTAGATTATGCGCAACTGTATTTGAAACCCCAATACTAAAATGAAAGTGGCAGGAAGCCAACTGGGCCTTAGCTTCCATTATCTCTTGAATAATCAATTCAGTTTCCTTAGCTGTTGATAGCTTTCCAAGAACCAAGTCAATGACATTTTTATCGTTTGATTCAATAATGAAAGCCGAAAATTCCGTTGACTTTGCTCCATGTATTCCAAATAAAATAACTTCAGCTTCGGCCCCTTCAATATCTTCAAAGAAAGGAATTTCTTTAGATCCTCAGCTCATCACTAAACCCAGCCCCACTGTGTGTTTCTCAAAATTTAAAGTCTCGTCTACATTAATCTTAATAAAGCCTGCTGGTGGAGGTTGCCACTCCTGCCAAAGCAGCTGAACCGCGTCCCTGTCATTGTCAATCATATGCTCTGGAGGCAGTCGAAAGATGAGAGTGTCGCATTTGTCTTATTACAAATTCCTTCCGATCCACCGTAAGAGTTTCTGAAAATACATTCATTTCTTGCCCCCATATCGCCCATATTAAAACTGCAAAACATCTCATTTCGTGCACATCTAGATTCATAATACCAAATTCCATGATATCAGCAATCGAACCACAGCAAGCCTTCTTCTGCATATGTTGCATCCCCTCCATCTCCCAGTAAAGTTTCTCCATTTTACACTGGAATCGCGTGACCAATTGTTTCTTCATAAGACCTGCAAATTTGGCAATTTCCAATAGGTAGACTTCTCTTCTTCCATAAATTAATATTTGTAGGCAGCCATCCTTTTATTAAATGCGGCAGAAAAGCCCAAGCCCGGCCCGGCCAGGCGGGCTTTGGCCTTGCCCTGAAGACTAAATTACCAAGCCGGGCTTTAGGGACAGGGCCCGAGCCGGGCTCGAAGATTTAAGCCCGGGCTTAAATTAATTAAAAAAAAACAGTGAAATAAAACTTTTGAGGTATTTATTTGTAAATTTTGATTGTTAGTTCATGGATGATACATTGAAAATTTTGATGTATTTGTAAATTGTTTAGTAATTTTTGCATTTAGTGTGAATGTATGATATATTTATATAATATAAAATTCATTTGATTTTTTGTAAAAAAAAAAAAAAAAAAAAAAAAAGAGGCCGGATTTTGGCCCGGGCCAAATTTTTTTAGGGCGGGCTCGGGCCAGGCTTTGAAAAGCCCGGCCCGGTCCATTACCACCCTTACCTTTTATGCATTTTCATATGAAGCATCTGATTTTTGGGGGAATATCCAAACTCCATATTTTCTTCCATAGACCTCCTGGTTGAAACCCCGATGCTGCATGTGCTTCTTTACAATTATTACTTTGTGGTAAGCTGATTTCACTGTAAAGTTCCCTTGCTTTTCAAGATGCCATATAATTCTTTCTTGAGGTATTCTAGAGGGTGGAATTTTTAAAATTTTATGTGCATCATTCTCTCCAAAGAAAGCCCCAATAACTCAATATCCCAAATGTTGTTGTCTTTGATAAGCTCTGACACAGTGGCCTCATGATGCAACAGGTTCAGTGGGTGTGGCCTGAGGCTAATTTAATTTGGAATCCAGTAATTGTTATAAATACGAGCTATTTTGCCATTCCTTATGCGCCACCAAATTCCTTGTTTCAAGAGTTGTCGCCTCCAAAGAATGCTTCTCCATATAAAAGAGGGATTAGACCCTAACTTCGCCTTTAGAAACTTTCCTCCCTTAAAATATCTAGCCTTCAACACGGTCGCAACCATAAACTTCGGATATTGAATTATCCCCCATCCTTGTTTCGCCACTAATGCTTAGTTGAAAGCTTCTAGGTTTCTGAAGCCCATTCCACCATCCGTTTTCGATTTATAAAGTTTATCCCAATTTATCCAGTGAATCTTTTTCTCCTGCTCCTTAGAACCCCACCAAAATCCATTTAGTTTCCTTTGAATCTCCTCACAAATTCCTACCGGAATTTTAAAAACACTCATGTAGTAAGATGGAATAGTTGTTGGGGTTTGGGGCGATGGGCACGGCGGAAGTGCGATTCGGGTGAAATCGTAATTTAAATTTTTTTCAAATTACCGAATAAATTATTCAATATCTAATATGAATAATTTATTTATATTTCACCTAAACCTATTTATTCGATATCAAATAGTGACATAAAAAAAAAAAAGGAAACATAGCGAAACTTTTACGAAAAAATATTTTTCAGCAAAATGACGCAAAACGTGTTTTTTGACTGAACCGACCATCCAAAACTTATGGGGACTGCCCAGGTCAGCCCCAATAGTGTTAGGACAGTTCATGGACTGCTCAAACAATGACAAACTCACTGTTTGGACAGCCGTCACCCGGTTGACTCAAAAGTCACCCGGTAACTCCATTTTTGGCCGTTTTCGCTTATTTCAACTCCGAAATACTTTCCGGCAATTGTTCCAACTCATAAAACTTTACATTCATTGTTAGAATTGATGCTCGGAGTGCTAATCCGGATCATATTTATGTTCGATTCATAATTACAAGTAATTATATTTTCCATAATATTACTCTTTTTAGTGGTAGCACCATTGTCTTTTATACGTTTATTCGATCTAATTGCGATTAGATATCTAATTACGATTAGATCGAAACTAAATCTGGTTTAGTGATACATGTATATTAGACAAAGACCATATGATTTATAGTATAGTGTGCAGTTACAACGTAGTTTGTAATTGACATTGGGAAGCACACTATTAGTTGTATATCATTAAATAAAATTCCTAGTCAAGATTTACTAACACATGTCGGTTAGTAAAATCCACTAAGACCAGTACATGTCGTATATCGTGAATTGGTCCGATGGTTTATCCTAGTGAACATGAGTCTCGGGAGACTCGTATAGACATGTAGGTGTTTATTTGATAAGACACTGAACGACTCACTGAAGGTTTCCTAATATATGGTACATCAACGTCAATAGGAACCTTCTCGAGTTGAGCGAGCATAGTGGTCATTCGACTTGAGATATCACAGTGGGATATATGAGTTATCATCCACACTTTGATGACATTCACGTCAACGATCTATTCATGATCAGACCTCCGCTTGTTCGTTGGGTGTAGATTGATGCTCATGATATCCAGTGCATATCAAGATAGGATCCGTCAGTCCTGTGTACAGGGCATAGGCATCCAGCACGTGTTTACGATCTAGTAAATCCATGACCATGGTATAACGTCGGAAACTAGTTCCGAGTGCTATTTCGTGATCGTAAATTGAAAATCGACTGTATTATACTGAACAAATTTGATGTTCTGATCTATATCCCAAGTATAATACGGATAGTCTATGATAGAGGGATTATACGTATTCTATGACCTCGGCTTGCATAGTTTAGCGAGATTATCTGTGGTCATCATAATCCATGAGTGGGTGGATTATGGACATGAAATTAGATTTCGTGATGGATAAACCTAAATTTAGAGAGTCCTACAATATGAAGAGTACTTGTTGAGCACTTGGGCAACTCGATATGAATAATACAGATAATTCAGATTGTTTAATCGGTTAAACGATAACACATACATTAGGTGATTTTGTCCGCTAATAATTATTGTGTTTTTTTATTTGATACATAATACGATTAGATACACATTAATTATTCGTCAAATGAGATTTTGACACATGCCATAAATATATGTATTTATTATTTAATGTAAATAAAATACATATATTTGTGTTAATTAAATGTTTAATTATTTAATAGTTAAATAATTAAATAATTGAATTTTCAAACCTTATCCAATTGTCAATATGGATATGACACATGGTGAAAAATAATTGGAACACATGGCATGGCTTTAAATTAAACTTTATTTGTCCAATTTTAATTGGCTAGTATAAAGTTTATTGTAATTAAATTTGATTTAATTTCCTAAAGGATAAAATGCCCCTAGATTCGTCCATATGGGTTTTTTAAAAGGGAAATATTTTTCTTCTTCTTTCATTCATCATCATAAACGTCCAAGGCCTCCAAAAATTGGTTTCCAAATTATCTTGAAGAATTCATGAAGAATCAAAGGAAAAACTCAAGAAAATTGCTAAGGTTTGGAGGATCAAAGGTAATATACCATACCCCTAAGCTTTGAAATTTAGTTTCTTGTTTCTTGAGTTGTTAGAAGTGTTCTAGGGTTCCTTAGATTCTAATTTTTGGGGCTTTTGTTTGTGGTTGATGAAGATGGAAGTGAAATGCATGTGTGAGGTAGTATTGGATGAAATTAGTGTAATCTTTATCCAATTTGATCAATTGTTGATAAGTTGTCATTCTAGAGTTTTTGATCCACTCTAAGATAGCCTAGAATTGTTATAGAGTTGTTCATGTGTGGTAAAACTCAATTGGTGTTGAGATTAATTGATTTAGTCTTGAAACATTGGATTTAAAACATGTTTATTTGGAATTTCGGTTTGCTGATCAGATTATGTAAAGCTGAAAATTCTGGGATGATTTTGATGTCTTACGAATGTAATGGATGTGTTTTAAGATTTGGCACAATTGTCGAAAAGTGTTTCTAACTTGAAATAAACGAAAACAGCCAATAACGGTGTTAACGAGTGGATTTTGAGCCAACCGGGTGACGGCTATTCAAATAGTGATTTCGTCACTGTTCGGGCAGCTCATGAACTGCCCCGACACCATTTTGAGCTGACCTGGGCAGTTTTCATAAGTGTCAGATAGTCGGTTCGGTCAAAAATATATTTTGCATCATTTTACGGAAAAACCATTTTCGTAAAAGTTTTGCGAAGTTTCAACTATGTTTATGTCAATATTTGATATTGAATAATTAGATTTAGGTGAAATATGAATAAATTATTCATATTAGATATTGAATAATTTATTGTTATATTTTGAAAAAAATTTAAAATACGATTTCGCCGACCCATGCTTCCGCTGCACCCCGTCGCCCAAAACCCCGACATTTATAAGACATCAAATTCATCACAAAATTTCTAGTTTTAACATATCTGATTCAGAACAGAAAAATATGATTTTTCATGCTTTAAATTCCAATTTTTCAACATTAATCAAATTAATCTCAGCACTAATTCAAGTCACCAAATATGAATCACTCAAGAACAATTATGCATTAAAAGAGTGGTCATAACACTCTAGAATGGCAACATGTCATCAAATGATAAAATTGGACTAATATTACAATAATATCAACCAATTTCACTTCACACATGCACTACCACTTCCAATTCATCCACCAAACCATAAAGCCCAAATTCTAAGAAAATTAAGAAACCCTAGAATCCATCTATCTTAACCAAGAACATGAAACAAACTTTCAAGCTTAGGGATATTGAGTATTACCTTTAATTCTCCAATATCCTAATGCTTTATTCTTGATTTTCTTCCTTTTCTTTGTTGAATCATCAAACCAATCTAAGAGAATTTTTGGTGTTGAGTTCTCGGCCATGGAAGAATAAAAGAAAGAAGAAAACCATTTTTTCTTTTTAAATCCATTTTAGACGACATTTGGGGGCATTTTGTCCTTTTGACAATTTAATCTATTTAAATTAATATTAAGCTTTTTAGTGGCCAATCAAATTGACACACATTTGGCTTAATAAATTCATGTCATGTGTTCAAATAATAATTGAACAAATTTCATAACATTTATGAAAAAAGTTTATTAATTAATCAGTTAAATATTTAATAATTAAATATTCAAATAATTAATTAATTAATTTTTATTATATATGTATTTTTATTTACAACAAATAACAAATACATATATTTATGGCATGTGTCAAAATCTCATTTGACAAATAATTAATGTGTATCTAATCGTATTATGTATCAAATACAAATACATAATAATTATTATCGGACAAAAACCCTTAATGCATGTGTTATCGTTTAACCGATTAAACAATTCGAATTAACTCACTAATCCGATGAAGTATTATGAATAATCTGTAATATTCAGATCGTGTTTCCCAAATGCTCAACGAGTACACTTCATATTGTGGGACTCTCTAAGTTTAGGTTTATCTGTCATAAAATCCAATTTCGTGTCCATAATCTACCCAATCATGGATTATGACGACCACAGATAATATCCCTAAACTATGAAAGTCGAGGTCATTACATACGTATAATTCCTTCGTCACAGGCTATCCGTATTATACCTGGGATATAGATGAAATGTCAAACTCGTTCGGTATAATACAATTGACTTTTAATTTACGATCTCTAAATAACACTCGGAACTGATTTCCGAAGTTATACCACGGCCATGGATTTACAAGATCGTAAACACGTGAGGATGCATATGCCATGTACACAGGATGACGGATCTTGTCTTGATACTCACTGGATATCATGAGCATCAGTCCACACCCAACGAACATGCGAAGGTCTGATCATGGATAGATCGTTGACGTGACTGCCATAAAAATATGGAGGTAATTCATATATCCCACTATGTATCTCAAGTCGAATGATCAATATGATCGCCCAACTCGAGAAGGTTCCTATTGACGTTGGTGTACCATCAATTAGGAAACTTTAGTGAGTCGTTCAGTGTCTTATCAAATAAACACCTACATATCTATACGAGTCTCCCGAGACTTATAGTCATTGGGATAAATCATCGGACCAAGTCACGATATACGACATGTAATGGTCTTAGCGGATATTACTAACAGATCCGTGTTAGTAAATCTTGACCAAAATCTTTATTTAAGGATATACATCTTATAGTGCACTTCCAATGTCAATTACAAACTACGTTGTAACTGCGCACTATATTGTTAATACTAGGGCCTTTTTCTAATATACATGTATCACTGAATCAGATTCAGTTTCGATATAATCGTAATTAGATATCTAATCGTAATTAGATCGAATAAATGTATAAAAGATAAGGGTGCTACCATAAAATTAGTAATATTATGGAAAATAGAATTATCGTATTTATGAATCAGACATAAATACGATCCGGATTGACACTCCGAGCACCAACCCTAACAATTTCTCTCACTTTCTCGAGTGCCAATCCATGGTATCATATACACATCTTAATGTGTATCGCATACTCATGTTCCTCAAGAGCTCACCAGCACTCAAGAAGTAGGCAACAACAAGTATGCATACTTTAACAAATCGAGTCTGTCCAACAAACCCAACAGTTTTCCTTAACCAGCATCATTCATATTTTGTAGAATGATGCTGGTTAAGGAAATCTCTCCATGCATTTTGCATAGTTATTTTGAAGGCCTCTCTGTTGATGAGTTTGGTGGATGATACATTTCCCGCCAGGCACTAGGGGTGTTCACTGGTCGGGTTTTTCACATTTTTTTAACCCGATCAGGTCGGGTCATTCAGGTCTTCTGACCCGAAACCCAAAATTTCAGAAGTTAACCCGCGCGGGTCGGGTCACAACGGGTCGGGTAAAAAAAATACGGGTCGGGTCGGGTTGGGTCAACACAATATTAAGTAAACATAATATATATAATTTTATTGATACAAACATGTTAAGAATGAATGTGTAGCCGAAATGGCAAGCTAATCCATTAGTTTGGACTATGTCACAGGTTCAAATCTCACCACTGTCAATTTTTTCCTATTTTTTTTTTAAAATAAAAAAGTTGCCAAATATTCTGGCAGAGAGATTTGAACCTGCAACCAAGGGCAACAGAGCGCGCACACTGCCAATTTAGCTACAAATTTTTATTGTCAAAGTGTATCATTAAAAATATATATACTATTATTATAATATCATTCACATCGGGTCGGGTCGGGTCAGACCCGAGTTTTCTGGCCTAAACTAGTGACAGGTCGGGTCGGATCAGACCCGAAATTAAAATTTTAATTTTATAAACCCGACCGGGTCGGGTCGGGTTGTTGCGGGTCGGGTCGGGTCGCGGGTTGACCCGACCCTATAAACACCCCTACCAGACACCATCCCAGGATCGCCTCTTTTGCAGCCTCAACTTTCTCTAGCAATTGGATTTTGTTATTACTTGAATCTTGAATATCCAAAGCTTCGCACATCTTTACGAGTTTCTCAGTCTCCATTCTTCGGAAGCTAGGTAGAAATCTCGAGATTAATAGATCGCCTTAGTCCAGCAACCTCGTCATACCCTCAGGTATTATGTCTCATTTTCTTCTTAAAACACCTCTTAAAAACTCCTAACCACTACTATTTGGGTTTAAAACGACTGCCTATTTGCAAGTTGTAGGCACTGTATTTTTACATGTAAGTCCCTATGATGAGTCTCATTTAGAGGCACTACCTTTTAAGTCGCAGAAGTCGCGGGAAACGGACGTCGGAAAGGAAAAGTCAGAAATCATTATTTTAAGGAAGAGATAGGTGTTTTTGGGGTTTCTTTTCTATTTGTGTTTTTTTTATTATTGCCGTGAGTCCCCTTAGGGTTGCATTAGTGTGTGTTTTATAGTTATCAATTAGGGTTAGGGTTGTGCATGGTTTTGAAAAGGAAACAAGATCAATTAATAAAAGGGATATTTAATTAGTTTATAAAGGGAAATAATATTTATATTTTTGGTGGGTAATATATTAAAATTGGTAAGTGATTTATTTAAATTAGGAATTTAATTAGTTTTAATTTAATTTAATATAATTTGTGACATGTATTCTAAATGTTTTAATTCTTTTTGGATTAGGCATGGGTGAGATAGGCTTGGTGTGTGTCTTAGTGAGGGTTTGGGCCAATGGTGCGTTTTAAAACAGAGGTCCAATTCTCTTTCTCTACCAAACAAATAACAAAAACCCTAATGACTCTCGATCTCTCTTTCTCTCCCTCTCTGAAAACAAAAACAAACAAGAAACCATAAAAACCCTCTTTCTCCCTTGAAGCTTCTTCACGGCTTCTCACTGCTCACAATACAAATCCTAACGTACAAATCAGCCAGTCACTCTCTCTCGGTAAGAAATACATGCACATAAACCCCTTCAACAGCCACCACATACCCAAGCTACGGACAACCACACGGACCATAGACCACAAGCCACCGACTCAACCGATAGCCACAGTCCATGCTTACGCAACAAAGAAGCCTTCTCCCACATTGAAAAAATCAACCCTCACTGACCAAATAAATAATCCACGTGAACTGCCTTAAACCAAATAAACAACAACCTCAAAACCCCTAACGCAGCCCCAGTCCATACTGAATCAAAACGCAATAAAGAAGCCATCTTAATACACTACAAGCCTCTCACAAAACCCTCCTCCTTGCCGAAGAACAAACAACCCAGAGAGCCCTCCATTGTCGTATCAACATACAGCCTTTTAACGCAAGCCAACAACCCTTAAACGCAAGCCAAACACATCACCCACTCACGCATCAACACCAACACATTACTCACTCACGCATACAGCAAATATTCCTCACATATTACCGAGACTGCACTCCCCCTAATTACCGAAACTGAACAGCCCATTTAACCACCGAAACTGTCCTGAAATCTGCCTGAAAATACCACAAAAACTATCCAGAAATATGCCCTATTTTCACCGTAAAAAACACCCCCTGAACAGTCCAAAAATAGCCCAAAACAGTGACAAAAACAGCCCTCTAAACCCTTCCAAAACCGCAACCCAAACCAGTCCAAATAACCCACAAAACAGTTCCCTAATTACCAAAAAATAGTGACAAGAAAATACAACACAAACAGCAGCGAAACGGAGTGAAAACAGCAGCCCAAATAGTGAAACAATGAGGAAAAATGTTGAATCAGTAAACCGGAAGAGTTGCGGAGTTTTAGCCCTTCCGACCACCATGTAACGCACGTCCAAGAGTCGACATAAAAGGTTAGACCTGATGGCACCTTTCTCATTAATTCGTATTCATCTCGTTATTATTATTTGAATTTTATTTGCATGAGTATTATGGAATAACAAGTATTGTGGGATAATGCGTGTTGTGGTTATTGAATGAATGGAAAATGTGTCGTCTCTTGTGGTATATCGGATGGAAATCCAGACGTAAATTCCGTAGCCGAATCTGAATGGAGGTAGTGCGGTCTGTACTTGGGAGACAACTCCACGTACCACTTGGGTAAACGACATATATTTTACTTTATTTTATCTTGTGTATTTATTATTCTTATTTTATATTCCGCCTTTTACTTTCCGCACGTTACTTGCTTGTGTATTGATGATATAGTGCGCATGGGCTTAGTATGTTGGTCTAAATATCCTCTATTTGACAGAAGAAAAGTCTAAAAGACTACATTTATGACAGTACTTTGCCGCGCCGGACGAAGTATGTTTGGTTGAATACGAGATATGTTCAATCGAGCATACGAAGTCCTATATTATTGTCTTTATTTTATATGCATTACGATGTGATGAGCATGGGCTTGGTATGTTGGTCTAAAGGTTCTCTATTTGAGAAAAGAAAAGTCTAAAAGGCTACCTTTACGACAATACTTTGCCGCACCTTTTAATATTCCGCCATTTATTTTCTGCAAGTTATTTGTTTATGTGTTGATGATATAGTGCGCATGGGCTTATTATGTTGGTCTAAAGGTCCTCTATTTGAGAGAAGAAAAGTCTAAAAGACTACCTTTATGATAGTACTTTGCCGCGCCGGACGAAGCATGTTTGGTTGAATGTGAGATATGTTCGATCGAGCATACGAAGTCCCATATTGTTGTCTTTATTTCTATGCATTGTAATGTCACGTGCATGTGCTTATTACATTAGTTTAAAGGTCCTCCATTTCGAGGGAAGAAAAGCCTAAAAGGCTACCTTTACCGTGATACTTTGCCGCACCATTTATTATTCCGTTATTTGCATTTCTGTATCGCATCATTGCACGTTTATTTCAATATATAATTCCCTCTTTAATCATCTCTTTATATTTTGCATTTAATTGCTTCTCTTTATTATGCATGCTTGTGTAATTGTTATTTACTTGTGTTTCCGTATGCGTAAGTACAATGTGTTATGAAATTATGTGTTTGCCGTTATTCCGTTTTACTTTTATGCATGCTTGCGTAATTGTTATTTACTTGCGTTTCCATATCCATGAATATAATGTGCTTATGAAATTGTATGTTTGCCGTTATAATGACTTACTTTCTAAGCATGCAAACTAGATCTAGGTTACCCTTGAGCATATATGTTGCGTAGATTCGGTTAATTCATTGCACAAATCATATCATTACAAGTGGAATAAGTAAGAGACCATTTTGAACCCAACGGTTTGAGGTCTTCTCTTGCAAGCGGTGAGTGCGGCCTTAAATCACATTTTCCCGGTTCACACCAGATGGCGACTCCATGTTATTTCTCCGGTTTAGCTCCCCCGTGGGCTATTCCGTACTCCCAACTAGGCCATGAGCCTAGAACAGCGTCGCCGACATCTGTATCCTACAGTCTGGCGACTCCACTGGGGATAAAGAATTGGCCTCGAAATCATGCCTTGTGATGTTTATAATTTGTGCTTTATTTAATCGTGTCTATAGTGGGTTGAAAGGGGTTTAATCAAAGGCACTTTTTGAGCTAGGTAATGATTTGGTGTCTTCCTTCATTCACTACCTTTCTATAAGGAAAAGTTGTGAAGGCACCTAGATAATTATTACCCGTAGTTCACTGTGATGGACTAATTTGGAGGACTCGTTGTTTATTCCTGTCACCAAGCGATAAGAGCCTAAGAAGCTTGGGTTTTTAAGAGAGTTCGCTCTGCCCTCCCTCTGGGGAATCTACAATGGGAAATCCATTTGACAGTCAGTTACGCACCATAACTCGTTGGCACGTACCTTAGTGTATAAAAAAGGTGCGCTCACTTGGTCGCTCGAACCCTTGAGTGGGGAGTCCTAGTTGTGGGCAATCCTTCGTCAGCGAGAGCCTTTGTCCGCACTCCCATAAACCCATATGTGAACCTTAGTCGTAGAACTAGTAGAAGTTATTTCTTTATGTTTATATTTGGGACTATCGTCATTTGGATTCAATTGGACTTCTTTCAGAAATGCGAACTTGTTGGGCCATTTAAACTGGGACGAGTTCGTATCTTATGAAAATTGGGCCAAAAGCTTCTGATATGTCGATGGGCCACTCTGTAGAAATTATTTCTTTATGTTTATGTTTGGGACCATCGTCATTTGGATTCAGTTGGACCTCTTGTCATGAGGTATGGGCTTGTTGGACCATTTGAACTGGGATGAGTCCGTGCTTTATGAAAATTGGGCCAAAAGTTTCTAAAATACCGATGGGCCATTTTGTGTTTAGGTCTATTACCATTTGAAGTTGTTTAGCCATGTTATCGCAAAAGTGTAACCCTGTTGGGCTTTTCAACTGGGACAAGTTTGCACCACGCAGTAGTATGATTGAATACTTTAAAATGATAATGGGCCAGCTAGTATAAAATTTTTGATTAACTTATATATCTCATACATCGCACGCATCTCATGCTTACACGCATGTGTTTAAAAATCCATCATAGATACCCGTTGGGTTGGGGAATAATGAAGACTTGTAAGAAAACCATCAGCCAACATGAGTGAGTCAGTCAACAAGGGATCCCGCCTGGATCAATTGGAGACAAAAGTAACCGAAATTATTGAGATGTTACAAGTTCTGACTAATGATGTGGCTAGTTTGACCGTACCCTGTATAGCCAATAATAGAAAGTTTTACAACCAGAATAGAAAGGCCATCGGGGAACCTTCAAGGACCAGGACCCCTCCTTGTGAGATTGCCCCTATCAGAATCATATGATTCTCCAATCTCGGTAGACCTTTATCGGAGGTATTTGAAGATCTGAGGAGGCAAAGACTCATAAATCCCTTAGAGCCTAGACCACTTCCAAACCCTGTGCCACGCTACCTTAACCTGAACCTTTACTGTTACTTCCACCAGTAAAAAGGCCATGAAACTAACAACTGTACCCGCCTTAGGTACGAGATCCAAAACCTCATTGATGCCCATAAAATACCCGACCAGAAAAAAGAACAACCCAACACACACAGAAAACCTCCACCCACCCACATGATCAACTTCGGCCTACCCGACAGCCTGGTCCTCCAACCTCATAACCGCTCAACTTCTCGCATGGGGATATGGGACATCAGTGGTAAAGGTGAAATAGAGCAGATAAGGGATTTTTGGAAAAAAACTTCTCAGACAGCGACGAGATGGAGGTTGCAAAAAGGGGAAGTGAATGGGAAGAAGAACTACTTCTGTTGGAGAATCTGATGGTCGAAGAAAGCAAGAAGGCGGAGGAAGACAAAGTTGCAAATTATGGAGATATTTGTTTCCCTGATCTTATTCAATTGTGATCCAGCATTTATTAATAAATGCATTGATTTTATCTACTTGTTCGAACCTTTTCTTAATGATAATAAAGGCATTCATTTCGCTTACTTGCCTGAGTCTCTTCCTTTCAACCTGCAACATGAGTATATTTGACAAAAGTATTCAACTATTGTACTATGATACTCAGCGATATTTAGAACACGGAGAATCCTCAGAAGAATCAAGCAGAAAAGACAGGATAGCCATTCAGTAATGGGAAACGGGGCAGTGAGACTGTCAGACTTAGAAGAGAACGAGCTCACCAACGTGAATAGAATGAAGCAGTACTTTGCCTAAGGAAGAGAAGACCGAGCAGTCACCAAAGGAATTGGCGGAAGACCTAACCCAATGGAATAGGAAATTCATTCATGCATACATGCATACACGTAACATATTTTGTATTCTTTTTGTGTTTGTTTTATTTTGTATTCACAGGTTTCAAAGAATAAAAAAGAGAAAGCGGTAAAGGAAAGCCAATCAGAAACAGCAACAAAACAGTTTTAGGAATGAATCAGTATCAGTTTCAAGAATGAATCAGTGTCAGTTTCAGGAATGAATCAGTTTCTGTTTCAGGAATGAATCAAAATCAGTTTCGGGGAGAATCTCAGGGTTGAGGCCCATATCAGTATGAGTTTCGGGAATTGATCTCAGGGGGCAAAGCCCATATTGTCAGCAGTAGAAAAGAAGAAATCTAGTGGAGTGAGTGAGTGAAAAAAAGAGTGAGAGAGAAGTCTTTGATGGTTAGGCGTATGTCCGGTGATGACATTGTTTGCTGTAGGGAGAAACCTTAGAAACGATAAGTGCGAGATGTGCACTTATCCGGTATTCCGAATAGATTGATCTCGTCTAGACTCGCGAGCACTTGATTACGGGATCTTAGCAGTGGAAGCCTGAGTAGCTGGCAAGATGATTAGTCGAAGAGATGGTGAATCAGTGAATGACCGTTTGCCTGGATGTCCACCCTGGTTTACTTATGTTACGATATATGATATGGTTGGAAACAAAAAAAAAAGTCTCTGCGATAAAAAAAAAATAGACCGCCTATAACCAATAAGCGTGAAGCTACCCATGGGCGAGTATTAGGACCACCATAAGGAGAAATGATACCTTAAAGGGTAGGTGTGTCAAAGAAAGAAAAAGAATGAAAAGAAAAAAAAAGTTCAAAATGAAAAGAAAGAGACAAGAGAAAAGAAGACCATATCATATTGAATATGACGAAGTAATCACAGAATGTGATCGAGACATCTAGGTTGGTTAGACCCACCGATCTGATTCTCCGAGGCAAGATCATCGAGTTGACTTACTTAACGATGAAGCTGCGAAAGAGCCTTGGCACACACACACTAGAAGTCTGGTTCAGATCATTCATTCAGACGACCGGATCTGAGTATATTAAGTACTTTGAAGGTTCTCTGGTTTCGACGCGAAGCATCAGTTGAGGACGAAAATATGTCAGAATTATCTCGTGAGAGGCGGTACAGTATGTTGAAATGAACCATCACATCAATATCAACTTGGGGGCGAGGCCCACATCAGTATCAACTTGTGGTTGAGACCCACATCAGTATCAACTTGGGGGTGAGGCCCACATATCAGTATCAGTTTGGGGTCGAGGCCCACATTAATATCAACTTGGGGGCGATGCCCACATTATCAGAATCAATTTGGGGGCGAGGCCTACATTATCAGTATCAGTTTGGGGTCGAGGCCCACATCAGTATCAACTTGGGGGCGAGGCCCACATTATCAGTATCAGTTTGGGGTCGGGGCCCACATCAGTATCAACTTGGAGGCGAAGCCCAAATTATCAGTATCAGTTTGGGGTCGAGCCCATATCAGCATCAGTATCAGTTTTGGGGATGAGTCCTAGGGTCGAGACCCACGTCAGCATCAGTATCAGTTTTGGGGGATGAGTCCTAGAGTCGGAGACCCATATCAGCATCGGTATCAGTTTTGGGGATGAGTCCCGGGGGCGAGACCCACATCAACATCGGTATCAGTTTTGGGGATGAGTCCCGGGGGCGAGGCCCACATCAGCATCAGTATCAGTTTTGGGGATGCGTCTCAGGGTCGTGACCCACATCAGCATCAGTTTTGGGGATGCGTCCCAAGGTCGTGACCCACATCAGTATCAGTTTTGATGATGAGTCCCGGAGGGTGAGGCCCACATCAGCATTAGTTTTGGGGCTGAGTCTCGGGGGCGAAGCCCACATCAGTAGTTTTTGGGATGCGTCCCAGGGTCGTGACCCACATCATCATCAGTTTTGGGGATGCGTCCCAGGGTCGTGACCCATATTGTCAACGTTATCGGGATACGTCACAGTGTCGAGGCCCCCGTTGTCGGTTGTAGTTATCGGGTTACGTCCCAGGGTCGTTGGCCCCCTATATCATCAGTTTTGGGGATGCGTCCCAGGGATGTGACCCACATTGTCAACGTTATCGGGATACATCCTAGGGTCGAGGCCCCGTTATCGGTTGCAGTTATCGGGATGCGTCTCAGGGTCGTTGGCCCCCTACATCATCAGTTTTGGGGATGCGTCCCAGGGTCGTGACCCACATTGTCAGCGGAATTGGGATACGTCCCGGGGTCGAGGCCCCCGTTGTCGGTTGCAGTTATTGGGATGGGTCCCAGGATCGAGGTCCACTGCGTCATAAACTCAGCTCAAAGCAGCGGACAAGTCAGGGGTGGCAGCTGGCGAGCCAGGTAAGTAAAAATACATTGCACAACTTTGATAGGATTATCATTGTCACACACTGCACAAGTCCCATCAAAGTGGGGGCGACTGTAGGCACTGTATTTTTCATGTAAGTCCCTATGATGAGTCTCATTTAGAGGCACTACCTTTTAAGTCGCGGAAGCCGCGAGAAATGAACGTCGGAAAGGAAAAGTCAGAAATCATTATTTTGTTGGATTTTATTCACTCGTTTTGCTTCGGGTTCGCTTGTTGGACCTCAGTTTTAAACACACCCTTGGCCCAAACCCTCACTAAGACACACACCAAGCCTATCTCACCCAAGCCCAATCCAAAAAAAAATAATTAAATATTTAGAATACATGTCACAAATTAAATTAAATTAAATTAAATTAAAAATAATTAAATTAAATTCCTAATTAAATTCCTAATTTAAATAAATCACCTACCAATTTTAATATATTACCCACCAAAAATATAAATATTTTTTCCCTTTTATAAACTAATTAAATATCCATTTATTTAATTGATCTTGTTTCCTTTTCAAAACCATGCACAACCCTAACCCTAATTGACAACTATAAAACACACACTAATGCAACCCTAAGGGGACTCACGACCAAAAAAAAAAAAAAAACACAAACAGAAAAGAAACCTCAAAAATATCTATCTCTTCATTAAGCCCTCTCTCTCTCGGCCAAACAAATAAAAAAATCCTAATGACTCTCGATCTCTCTCTATCTCCCTCTCTGAAAACAAAAACAAGCAAGAAACCCTAACAGCCCTCTTTCTCCCTTGAAGTTTCTTCACGGCTTCTCACTGCTCACAATACAAACCTTAACGCACAGATCAGCCACTCACTCTCTCTCGGCAAGAAATACATGCACATAAACCCCTTCAACAGCCACCACATACCTAAGCTACGAACAACCACACGGACCATAGACCACAAGCCACCGACTCAAGTGATAGCCACAATCCATGCTTACGTAACAAAGAAGCCTTCTCCCACATCCACAAAATCAACCCTCATTGACCAAATAAACAATCCACGTGAACTGCCTTAAACCAAATAAACAACAGCCTCAAAACCACTAACGCAACCCCAGTCCATACTGATTCAAAACGCAATAAAGAAGCCCTCTTAATACACTACACGCCCCTCACAAAGCCCTCTTCCTTGCCGAAGAACAAACAACCCAGAGAGCCCTCCATTGCCGTATCAACAAACAGCCTTTTAACGCAAGCCAACAGCCCTTAAACGCAAGCCAAACACATCACCCACTCACGCATCAACACCAATCCATTACTCACTCACGCAGACAGCAAATACTCCTCACATATTACCGAGACTTCACTCCCCCTAATTATCGAAACTGCACAGCCCATTTATCTACCGATACTGCCCTGAAATCTACCTGAAAATACCATAAAATTGTCCAGAAATCTGCCTTATTTTCACCGCAAAAATGCCCCTGAATAGTCCAAAACTGCCCAAAATAGTGACAAAAATAGCCCCCTAAACCCTTCCAAAACCGCAGCCCAAACCAGTCCAAATAACCCACAAAAATAGTCCCCTAATTACCAGAAAATACAACACAAACAGCAACGAAACGGAGTGAAAACAGCAGCCCAAATAGCAAAACAATGAGGAAAATATTGGATCAGTAAACCGGAAGAGTTACAGAGTTTTAGCCATTCCGACCACTGTGTAACGCACGTCCGAGAGTCGACATAAAATGTTAGACTTGAGGGCACCTTTCCATTAATTCGTATTCATCTCGTTATTATTATTTGAATTTTATTTGCATGAGTATTATGGAATAATGAGTATTGTGGGATAATGCGTGTTATGGTTATTGAATGAATGGAAAATGTGTCGCCTCTTGTGGTATATCGGATGGAAACCCATACATAAATTCTGTAGCCGAATCCGAATGGACGGTAGTGCGGTCTGTACTTGGGAGACAACTCCACGTACCACTTGAGTAAACGACACATATTTTACTTTATTTTATCTTGTTTATTTATTATTCACATTTTATATTCCGCCTTTTACTTTCCGCATGTCACTCGCTTGTGTATTGATGATATAGTGCGCATGGGCTTAGTATGTTGGTCTAAAGGTCCTCTATTTGAGAGAAGAAAAGTCTAAAAGACTACCTTTACGACATTATTTTTCCGCGCCGGACGAAGTATGTTTGGTTGAATGCGAGATATGTTCAATCGAGCATACGAAGTCCTATATTGTTGTCTTTATTTATATGCATGTGATGTGATGCGCATGAGCTTGGTATGTTGGTCTAAAGGTTCTCTATTTGAGAAAAGAAAAGTCTAAAAGGCTACCTTGACGACAATACTTTGCCGCGCCTTTTAATATTCCCCCATTTATTTTCTGCAAGTTATCTGTTTATGTGTTGATGATATAGTACGCATGGGCTTAGTATATTGGTCTAAAGGTCCTTTATTTGAGAGAAGAAAAGTCTAAAAGACTACCTTTACAACAGTACTTTACCGCGCCGGACGAAGCATGTTTGGTTGAATGTGAGATATGTTCGATCGATCATATGAAGTCTCATATTATTGTCTTTATTTCTATGCATTGTAATGTCACGCGCATGGGCTTATTACGTTAGTCTAAAGGTCCTTCATTTCGAGGGAAGAAAAGCCTAAAAGGCTACCTTTACCGTAATATTTTATCGCGCCATTTATTATTCCGTTATTTGTATTTCTGTATCGCATCATTGCACGTTTATTTCAATATATAATTGCCTCTTTAATCATCTCTTTGTATTTGCATATAATTGTTTCTCTTCATTATGCATGCTTGTGTAATTTTATTTACTTGTGTTTCCGTATGCGTAAGTACAATGTGTTTATAAAATTATGTGTATGTCGTTATTCCGTTTTACTTTTATGCATGCTTGCGTAATTGTTATTTACTTGCGTTTCCGTATCCATGAATATAATGTGCTTATGAAATTGTATGTTTGCCATTATAATGACTTACTTTCTAAGCATGCAAACTAGATCTAGGTTACCCTTGAGCATATATGTTGCGTAGATTCATTAATTCATTGCACAAATCATATCATTACAAGTGGCATAAGTAAGGGACCATTCCGAACCCAACGGTTTGAGGTCTTCCCTTGCGAGGGGTGAGTGCGGCCTTAAATCACATTTTCCTAGTCCACAGTGGGTGGCGACTCCATGTTATTTCTCCGGTTTAGCTCCCCTTGAGGACTATTCCGTACTCCCAACTAGGTCGCGAACCTAGAACAATGTCGCCGATATCTGCGTCCTACACAACTACTGATGAGTCAGAAAAATAAGGAATAAAGGAAACAATGGTCACTCGTACCCTAATGCAAGCTGCCACTCTCCCCAGAAAATGAGGAAAAAATTTTAACTTTAGGAAGCCACTTCTATTGCAAGCTAAAGGAAAATTTGATAGTGAGAAAAAAAGGAAAAAACAAAACAAAACAAAAGATTGGTTAAAAAGACCAGGTAACGGATCTGATAAGATACAATGCATATGATCAAGTTGTCCCAAGATTTGAATTTATTCTGATAATAATATTGTTAGCAACATAGTCGCATAATGGATTTTGATGATGCAACGAGAGTGAAGTCTTCGACGCACAAAAGCGAGACAATACAAAAAGATGTCGAAGCACAACGATGGTGAAGAGCGAAGAATGTGAAGACTTGCACACATCGAAGATTTTATCTGAAGTCTTAACTTAGGGATATAATTGTAATGTGATTTGAATATTCAAGTGCCTAAGCTCATAGAAAACATGTACATTCACTTGGATGCATTAGGTTCATGTATAAAATACATTAAAACCTTCACACTTGCATTTTTGGTACAGAGACCGACATACTGGTCCCTTACCGGTGTCTATACCGGTGAGATGCTGAGCTTTGCATGCTCACTGGAAGTCGCACAGACCTTACCGATCCCATACCGATAACCATACCGGTGGACCTGAGGAATGCACACCTACTGGAACCGACACAACCCAAACAGGTATCCATACCGGTCCCGTACCGGTGAGCCTAACGGCTAGTTGCTTTGCTCGAACCGACATGACCTAAAATGGTCACATACCGGTGACCATATCGCTAGACACATTCTGGAACCGGCAAGGACCAAACTGGTCACCATACCGGTCTAACAGCTAGTTCTTCAAACGGTAATAAATTCATTGGAGACCGTCATATCGGTGTTAGAGACCGTCATATCAGTCTCAAAAAGAGCTGTTGGAGCATGTGTTTTCATTTTGTTATAAATTAAGCCCCAACTCATTTTTGCTTGGTTAGAGAACTAGATAACCTTCATACACATTCTCTAAGGCAAAAACAAGAGTGTTTTCTAAACCTTCATATTCATAAATACTCATACTTCAAGCTCACACACCACACCTTCACATACATTTGTAGTGAACTTAGATCACTTGGGTAACCAACTCACACAATCTTCTTTATCAATGTAAGTGCCCAAGTCTGTTTACAACTTCTTTATACAAAACACTTGCGGTTGTGAAATTCCATCGTTTGGGTAAATTGTAAATGTTCGTGTGTGCGCCTACGTAGAAAAATCATTGTAAAGGTTTGGAGTGCATCTTTGCGTAAAACTCTTGGTTACGAGTGAGCCACGAAAAAAAAACTTGGTTGATAGTGAAAAGCTTCAAGCGCGGCTCGGGGGAGTGGACGTAGGCATTGTTGGCCGAACCATTATAAATCTCAATGTCATTTTCTATGTCCCTTAACTTTTTACATATTGCAAGTTTTATTTATTACATGTTTATATATAAGAAAACTTGCGTATAGGATTTTTAAAAACAATAGAGAAAAATTGACCTTAAGCTTAATTGGTAAAAGAGCTTAGAATCAGCATAGATTTTTAGTTCCATATTATTTAGCCGTAACCCAATTCACCCCCTTCTTGGGTATAGAGTTTGGTTTATTGTTATTGCTTGTAGGGAATTTCAGTTGGTATCAGAGCGAGGTATTCTCATCAACGACTTAACCGTCCGAGAATAGATCATGGCATCTATAAGTAACTTATCAAATCTTGCCGAAGGATTTTCAACAACTAGACCTCCATTTTACATCGGAACCGATTAT
Source organism: Zanthoxylum bungeanum (assembly GCA_019454045.1). Lineage (NCBI taxonomy): Eukaryota > Viridiplantae > Streptophyta > Magnoliopsida > Sapindales > Rutaceae > Zanthoxylum > Zanthoxylum bungeanum. Next base: position 49,324 of record SKCR01048438.1, read on the forward strand.
AACTATTGGAGAATGAAGATGTTGAACTACCTTCTAGCCTTTGATCTGCCATCTTACTTGGTAATTGTACAGGGTGCAAAAGGGCCAACAAAGAATGATAACAATGGGTTTGAGATTCCAAAGCCTACTATAGAATGGAATAATGAGGATTTAAAACAAGCCTCACAAAATGCTAAGGCACCCAACCAACTAATTTTCGCTATTGATCGGATTCAAATAAACAAGCTTTCGGAGTGTGGAAATGCATATGATTTGTGGAAGTATTTGGAAATGGTCAACGATGGCACAAGCCAAGTGAATGAATCGAAGATCAATTAGTTTCTGTGCGAATTGGATAGTTTCAAGAAGGACTCCGGAGAAGAAATTGATCACAAGATTTCGAGATTCACAACCATCATCAATCATTTAGGCACCTTAAGAAAAATCATTGGCCAACAGATCAAGTGAAGAAAATCCTTAGAACACTTCCTAAGGAATATAGAAGCTACACTTCATCCATTAGAGAAGCAAACGACATGAACATCTTAAAGTTAGATGATTTGGTCGGTAAATTACTCGAGTATAAAGTGGAGATCAAAATGGATCAAAAAAGAGGAAGATGGGAAAAGAACAAGGAAGAATCTTGCCTTGAAAGCAAGAAGAATAGATTATTCAAGCTCAAGTGAAGATGATAGTGATGATGAATTGGAAATAATATCCAATAAGGTCAATAAGCTCCTCAAATTCGCAAAACTTAAAGGAAAATCAAAGACAGATGAAAAGAAAGAAGAAAAATGGCTGCAGAAGAACAAGAAAATTATTTTCTATGAATGTAACAAACCGGATCATATAGCTACCAATTATCCATTAAAGAAATGAAAGGAAAATCCAAGAAAAAAGGCAATGAAAGCTACTTTAACTTGAAGCGATAACAACTCTAGGTCATCCGAGGAGGAAAAAGTCAAAGAAAGAACAAATCTAGCACTCATGGCTATTGAAGATGAAAATTTCTTCTTTGAAATCGAAGAAGAAGATGTACACAACTCTCAAGATTATAATGATTTACTTAATGTTTTTGATATCATATTTTAATGCACATATTAATTGGTATCTCATTTGAACTTAAAATTTTACTTATCCACTTTTTGATAATATCAAAGGGGGATAAATCAATAGAAATGAGATTAAAACTTATTTTACCCTCACCCTTTGGATTAAGGGGGAGTAATTGTACTAATGTGTTTTTTCTAAGTATTATAGAGCTATTTTGAAGACACATTGAGGGGGAGTAAAATCGTCAACATTTGGACTCTTAGAAGCTAACAAGTTTTAAGGGGTTGTCATCATCAAAAAATGGGAGATTGTTAGCGACATAGTCGCATAATGGATTTTGATGATGCAACGAGAGTAAAGTCTTCGACGCACAAAAGCTAGACAATACAAAAAGATATAGAAGTACAATGATGGTGAAAATCGAAGAATGTGAAGACTTACACCCATCGAAGATTTTATGTGAAGTCTTAGCTTAGGGATCTCATTGTAATTTGATTTGAATATTCAAGTGCCCAAGCTCATAGGAAACATGCACATTCACTTAGATACATTAGGTTCATGTATAAAATTCATTAAAACCTTCATACTTGCATTTTTGATACAGAGACCGAGATATCAATCCCTTACCGGTGTCTATATCGGTGAGATACTGAGTTTTACATGCTCACTGGAACCGACACAGACCTTACTGGTCCCATACCAGTCACCATACTGGTAGACCTGAGGAATGCACACCTACTAGAACCGGCACAACCCAAACCGGTGTCTATACCGATCTCATACCGGTGAGCCTAACGGCTAGTTTCTTTGCTCGAACCAGCATGACCTAAAACGGCCATCATACCATTGACCATATCGGTCTAGCTCTTCATTGTACACACATTCTGGAACCACCAAGTAGGGGTGGGCATTATCGGATTCGGATCGGATCAGACCGAATCTGAATATGATCCGATCCGATTAGTATTAATTTATTTGATCCGATAAGGTTTGATAGCCTTATCAAACTCGATCCGATCTGATCTAATAACTATCGAATCAGATCGGATTTGTTTGATCCGATTCGAATACTTAACGAATCCGATAAATACGATTTGATAACGGATTCAAATCTGATAGAGAATCCGATTTGATAATGAATCTGATAGTGGATTCGATTTGATAACGAATCTGATTCGATAACATATCTGATTTGATAAAATTGATTTGAATTTTAAGTTATCCGATCCGATTCAATAATATTATTATGAATTTATAAATTTTCAGATAAATTTTTTTAATCGAATCCGTTATCAAATCGGATTTGTTATCAAATCGAATCTACTATCGGATTTATTATCAAATCGGATTCTCTATCGGATTTCAAATCCGTTATCAAATCGGATTCCTTATCGGATTCGGATTTATTATCAAATCGGATAAAATCTGATTCGATCCGATAGTTATCAAATTTATCCGATCCGATCCAAAATTCGATAAATGAACCAAACATGATTCTATTCGGTTCGATAGCCAAATCCGATCCGATTCGATCCGATATTATCGGATCGAATCGAATCAGATCTGACCCGATCCGATCCGATGCCTACCCCTACCACCAAGGACCAAACTGGTCACCATACCGATTAACATATCGGTCTAACATCTAGTTTTTCAAACGGTAATAAATCTTTTGGAGTCCGGCATGCCGGTGTCAGAGACCGTCATACCGGTCTCAGAAAGAGCTGTTGGGGCATGTGTTTCATTTTGTTATAAATTGAGCCCCAACTTATTTTTGCTTGGTTAGAGAACTCGACAACCTTCATACACATTCTCTAAGGCAAAAACAAGAGTGTTTTCTAAACCTTCATATTCGTAAACACTCATACATCAAGTTCACACACTACACCTTAACATACATTTGTAATGAGCTTAGATCACTTGGGTAACCAACTCACACAATCTTCTTTATCATTGTGAGTGCTCATGTTTGTTTTACAACTTCTTTATACAAACACTTTGCGGTTGTGAAATCTCATTGTTTGGGTAAATTGTAAAGGTTCGTAAGTGCGCCTATGGAGAAAAGTCATTGTAAAGGTTTGGAGTGCATCTTTGCGTAAAACTCTTGGTTGTGAATGAGCCACAGTAAAAATTCTGTTGATAGTGAAAAGCTTTAAATGCGGCTTGGGGGAGTGGACGTATGTATTATTGGCCGAACCGCTATAAATCTCAGTGTCATTTTCTCTATCCCTTAACTTTTTATATATTGCAAGTTTTATTTATTACATGTTTATATATTAGAAAACTTGCATATATGTTGTTTAAATACAATAGAGAAAAATTGACCTTAATCTTAATTGGTAAAAGAGCTTAAAATCGGTAAAGATTTTTATTTCCGCATTATTTAGTCGTAACCCAATTCACCCCCCTCTTGGGTATAGAGTTTGGTTTATCGCTATTGCTTGTAGGGAATTTCAAATGTTACAAGAAAACCTAGTATATAACAAGTTGTAATAATAATAGATTTGGGTGTCATTATCGTGACGTGAATAAGAGTACGGTCCTGGCCTTTCCTCCTAGTACTATCAGAGCTAAATATCTTATTATATTTTGAGGTTTTTATTTCTTAGAATATTGTTATAACTTTTGATATAGAATTTGGTGATAATATAAACTAATTTTTACTTTCACTACAATACTTATAGGGTGCGTTAGGTGGAAGGTTAACGCTAGCGTTAAATATTTTAACGCTTCATCAAACGGGTAAGTTAACTGTAGTGTTAACGTTCATAAAACCATAATCCCATGGTACGTTAATGTTCACAAAATCATAATTATAATCATAATCATAATCTGACAACATGAGATTATTTTTTGTTATTAGCTTATATTCTACCGTTTGTTCCATGATTTATAAGGTCGCTTATATTTTCTGATAATATTTTTTATCAAACGCACTCATAAATTCATTTATAATCTCAATCAATATTCTTTAAGAAAAAAATTAGATTCCTTAGTTATGAATTATTTTTCAAAAAAAAAATTTGAGGTTCCAGGGGAGCGGCCCTGGCCTTGGCCCTGACAAGATGTTGGTACACAATGACTCCAATTTAGAACCAGCGCAGCTTCGCAAGGTTTTTAGTGTTCCTTATGATCATTGTAGCCTAAGCGTAGGTATTATGATTTAACACATTGCATTTAGGGTTTTTTTTTTAAAAAAAAACCGTCTAATTAAATGATCTCCCAATTTGCAACAAATGCTCCGTTGATCATTCATTGAAGATCATTGAGTCCAGGTGTTAGACGATAATTTTTCGGTCCAAGTATAATATGAAAATTATTCCCTCAAATAAATCTTTCTCAATAATAATTTTATTTGTTTAATAGGGAACCAAAATTAAATTTAGCAAGTAGACAAGAAAAACACAAAGACAACGATTTACGTGGTTCGGCGGAGAGTGACTCCAACCTACGTCCACATGAGAAATGAGGTGTATTTTAATTCTGTTTGGGGTTGAGTCTGACTCGAGCTATAAGTGGATGGGGATACAAGAATATAAAAATACAAAAATAAGTACCTCGAGTCATACAACAAGTCTAGTACAAATCTCTCAGGTGGTCAGGTAATGACTTATTTTCTCTCTATCACTAACTCTTCAACTCTCAATTTCTCTAGAAGTTATGAGATACAAAATTTGTCAACTCTTAAATCTGAGACTTCAACCCGTTACTTAGGCTCCCAAATCCATTATTCTACCAACCAATGATATCAATCATCGTCACCAGGCCATCATTGCCTCTCTGCTGCTTTCCCCAACCACTCAATAAACAGTTATATGACCATTGGATTCAATCACCATTGTTAGCAGAAACCCATCATTACAACATTTTAACTACTACTACACATTTGTTGATGCGACAGCCTATGATTCAACTGCTACGGTAATGTTTCGTCCTATGAATAACTAGTAGAGTCTTCCTCCAATGAGAGCCATTGATCAACTGCTATCATAACTAGCCTTATAGAAGCTCAAACTCTTACATAGGGCATGTGTCATATGACATAAACCTCTAGAAGCTTATCCCATTACTTAGGGCATACGTCATATGACCTAGGTACAGATTGGCCTATAGTCACACCGTTGGGTCAGGTTCCCGAGGTGGATGATACTCCTCAAAGATCTGCCCAACTCTTTCACAGGTCGGATCGGTATCATCACTTGTTTCCTCTTCATTGGGCTCTATTCTCGGGAGAACTCCGCTGCTATGCGATCGGGTCTCTCTATCTTACCCATCTCACTCCGAATCTTTAATGGCCAAATACACTATTCATTATCCCCCTTCTTGATATTTGAATATTTTCCAAAACTGAAAATCACCATCAACACTAACCATTAAGAGGAATTGAAAGCTTTGGAAGGGCCACACTATCTTAACAGCATCAGCTGCCATTTTTGAATCAGCGACTTAACTCAAAATGATTGCGTCCGCCATCCATATGCTTTTCTTTTATTCAGTCTAACTCTAAAATGGTAGCTAGCTTTTCGACAATTCTTCAATTACCTTGTAGCCTGGCGTGATTGGATGATGTATAGTTCATGATCTGATTTTGAAGTCATGAGTTCGAATTCAGGGAGTGTGTTTTTTATAAGAGCATGGGACAACCAGAGGTTTTATCTGCTTTATAAGAGCATGGGACAGCCAGAGGTTTTATCTGCTCCGCTTATGCCCGGAATGGGTGGTTTGGCGACGGGATTTTCAACGATTATTAAAAAAAAAAAAAAAAATTTATACAGTGGCGGATTCAAGATTTTTTTTGAAATTATTTATATAGAACATAAATAATCTTTAACGATATTTTTAAATAATAAAATATTATTTTCTATAATTACTCCTTGCGAGTTTTTCATTTTTTGAAATCGTTTTATTATAGCATCATTGGTAATAGTTATAAACAATTTTTTTTTCCTACAATATATGACAATCATTTAAAAATTAATCTCTCATTCAATTGTGCAAACCTATATTCACAATATTCATTTCTGAAAAATATCGTTCAACACTTGCCGTAACTATAGACAATACCAACACTAACTTCAAAACTCAATACACCAAAAGAAAAAAGATACGTTTCTTTATTTGCAATAATAATAAGTAATTTTATTTATTTTCACTAATTTAATTTAATTTTTTTTTTAGGAGTGAGGGTGGCTGCCCCCAAGGGGTGTGGCTTGGTGGTGAAGGGTCCAGAATCTTACCTTGAGGTTCTGGGTTCGAATCCAGGGGGTGCAACTTCTTGTAAGAGCCTGGGGCAGCCGGGGGTTTTACCTGCGCCGCGGCCCAGAATGGGTGGTTTGGTGGCGGGGTTTCCAACGATTTCAAAAAAAAAAAAAAAAAAAAAAAAAAAAAAAAAGTGGCTACTGATTACAGACGATGTGTTGTAAAAGCGCGCACACATAACAAAGAACTTGCCGATGATGTGTTATAAAGGCGCATCAAATAACCAAAAACTCCACGTATCTCTCTTTTTTCATGGTTGTGTAATTCCACAACTAATTTATACAACCAAGTAATTTTTTTTTTTTTTTTTAAATGTAAAACGAGAATAAATTATTTTCTAAATACACATAATTATGTAATTGATAATTATGCAAATATCATTTTTGAATTGATGTGGGGTTATAAAGTGGTGAAAATACAGAGTTAAACAGAAACTAATTTGCTAAAAAATGAATTGAATTCATAAAACCTCGCATGGATGAATGTTCTATAAACGAAATAACAAAGAACTCTACTGCGAGAATATTAACTTGACAAAATCGCTCCAGCAGAAAAAAATTAGCACTGCTGCAGGCGCCGTATACAGAACAAAAATTCTAACTGAAAAAGTAAATAAAAAAAAATCATGTACAAAAAAATTAGAAGGAAAAAAAAAAGGTTAAAAGCCAAATGTAATTTTACATCTGCTTTGCAAATCTTTCCTAATCTTCTACAGTCTGAATCTCACCCATCATGATACGGTTACTGACCACGTTAAATCCCAAAACCGAAGGGCTAACCTTCTTTCCTTTCTTCCCTTTTTTCTTGCCTCCCCCCTTGCCGGACCCATCAGCGCCCACTGCATTATCTCCGTCAAATTCCCCAATGCCCGAGTTGTCAGAATTTGTGTCTCCAGCACTGAAACCAGTGACCTTTCGATCATTCCTACTTTGAAAGGCGATGTCAAGTACATCTGCCGGTAACAACTCCTTGTAGTTGAGAAACTTGTCAATGAACTCGTGATCAGGATCATAGGATCCAAGGTTCTCTATCAGAAGCAACTCAGCTTCTGATCTGGATTGCTTCAAACAAAACTCCAAGAAACTCGTATCTAGCATGAAAAAAAAAAAGATGACATTGCACCACACAAAAAATTATAACATAACACCTCAATTTCTTCTAAACAAAATCCAAGAAACTTATCTAGAAAGAAGTTAGCATGCTTTATGAAACTTGAAGACCAGTACATTTTAAGTCATACACAAGCAATTCTGATAACTTACTTGTTTCTATGGAAAACGACGACGGACAAATAATGAGGAAAACATAAAAAAATAAAGCACAGTTATTTGCAGTTACTACAAAATTTTATAGTAACAGCTTCCTACAACACCATCAAATTAACTAGAATTTACCGGAAAATCGATTTTAAGGCAAACAAGAAAGTAGTAAAACGATACCTTTTGTCCCAATAAGCCTAACACACTCACTCTCACACCAATCTCTGAAGTCCATAGCCTCTGCAAAAGGGTTGAAAAGTTAGAAAAGGTCACAATCCATATTGAGTTTTTAAAAAAAGGCCACCAAGCTTACAATATTTATACCTGAATGCTTTGTCAAGGCATCTTTTCTCCCTTTCGGAGCTGACTGAGCAGAGGCAGGTGAGGATAAAATAGTGCGGTCAGCAGGTCGGCCACCCATAGATTTCTGTCGACTTAATGATCCACCTGGAGTAGCTTTTACAGGGGTGTTTTTAGTTCCCCGACTTCCCGGGTTTGAAAGCAGAGGGAAATCTGACCTGTTAACAGGAAAAAGAGAACAAAAATGATTTGCCTTTCTATAAAGCAACCAGAGTATGATCCAAAGATAACAACTAAAACCAATGATATAACCAGACCTAAGTTAAAACAAGTCACATATTTTAAGAAACACTGTATTCTCAAGAACTACCAAAATTTTAATTATGAAGAATTATGGAAGAAAAATTATCTACTCAATGTGGATAACAAAAAATTAAAATTAGCATGGCAAAAAGATCACGATAGAATGAGATTAAAATCATACTGTTTAGTTTCTTTCTTTGATTGCTCAATTGGGCCCCAGAATAGATCCTCGTCTCCTTTATATTTCGACTGAGCAACGGCGTGAGAATTGATCTGGATGGGAGAAGCAGCCTTAGATGGAGAAGTGGAAACTGTCCATGATAAATTACCACCATCAGCAGCCTGCGTCGGCAGAGACTTTTGGCAAGTTGATATTTGACTTTGGGGCTGGAAAGAAGAAACCTTCTTCTCTTGCTCTTTTAGGATATCCCTTAACGATGCAGGTTTAGGGACCTTCTTGGGGTCAGTAGACCAAGCAGGAGCCGAGGAAGTATTTGCAGACTCCCCCTTCCAAAGAACAAAATCTCCCAAAGATGGCCCTGATGGTACTGCAGGCAATGCTTCCTTCTCCTGCTGTACCTGGCGAGAGCTTTTGCCTTTCTCAATGGGACTTGTACCAACAGGAACGTCAGATGACACTGCTGAGACCTTAGTAGCTCCAGAACCCTTAGCTTTTGCAGACTTCTTGCGACTCTTTTTAGATTCTTTAGCCTCAATAAAGTTACCATCATCAATAGATTCCGCATGAATGACAGTATCCTGTAGACCAGGCAAACTAGACAAGCTTTTAGGAGCCTCAAATTCTCTTTCGTTGGACTTTGCCAAAACTTCTTCTACCAAGAGATCATGTAACTGGCTCTTCTTGCTCTTCGTATTTGGATAACTTTCAGATTTCTCCACATTCAACTCAGTATTAACTATATCTTTAAGAGTTTCCTTGGAAACTTTACGGTCCGAATTGGCCACAACACCTGCCCAAGGGGATGAAAAGTTCATGGAGTGGACAGAAGTAGTGATCTCAGACACCGCCATTTCAGCCTGTGCCCTCCTCTGTTCTTCTTGTTGAATTTCCAATAATGACTTTGGCTTGAAACCAGGAGCAGGTTTCCAGGCTCGCTGCCCAGATAGTATTTGGCTGTTCGGCACTGAGACAGAACCAACAGGCCACAATTCACCATTGATTTCAACAGTTTCATCATCATTCAAATAAAAATTTTCAGACAATAAGCTCTTAACATGTTGAGTGTCAAGATTTTCTGCAGCAACAGCCACAGAAATATTTTCTCTTTTCTTTGGTGGAGATGTTCCATATTGTGTTTCTCCTGCACCATTATTTGTCAAAAACTCTCTCTCACCAATTGGTCCCCCTGTTTCAGGTGACTTTGGTTGCTGCACAGAGGAAGATTTTGATACTCCCTTTGATTGGTCAGTAGATTGTGACTTACTAGACTTGTGCTTTCTCGACTTCTTCTCAGAAGCTTTTTTGCCCTCACGAACTTCAATACTCTTTACTTCTGTCACCATTGAAGCTCCATCATTGCTTTTATTGCTTTCGACTTGCAGTCCATCAAGAGCAATATCTGGTTGAGCTTGCACATCATTCGAATGTTTAGGCATAGCCACTATACTTTCACAAGTTCCTGAAGATGGTACAAAAGAAAGTTCAGGAAATTCTGAAGGTAGAGATTCCACTGTTGCAACCTTTATAGTTTCATCAGCCTTAAGAGTGTCTTCAGATGCCTTCTCATCAGTTAGAGGAGCCTGCCTGTCGGAAGCAAGTACTGGTTTCTGTACTAGTGAAGACTCTTGGGGAGATTTGTTCATCGAATCTAACGAGGGAAGGCTCTCACCTACAGTCAATGCTGCCAGCATTTCCTTAGGACGGATGACATCTATCTGTTCTGGAAGAGTATCTGCCAAACTCTTCTGACGATTAAACATCTGATGTGGGAACTGTACAAAATCAGACCCACTAGAATGACCTAAATCCTGAGTCACCTGTGGAGGCAAAATCAGGACGTCTTTCGTTCGTTCATCCTGATTCTTTGGAGCAGGTATCTGCAAGCCACCCTGTAGCAATTCTTGTGATGACTGATGCCGAGAAGGATCTGCTGGTACTGCTGACTGTGACAGAGCATAAAACCGCTCATTGAAAAGCTGGTGAGAATGATGCTCTGACAGAGCCTGCGAAAGCAACTGCTGTTGACGTAGCAACTGTTGCTGCTCCTCCTGTTTCTGTTGCTGCTTAAGCAACAACAGCTTATCCAACAACAACTGCTGCTGTGCTGAAGCAGGAGCCTGGGATTGAGCCTGCAATAAGTACTGCTGCTGCAGCAGCATATTTAACACTTGTGGATCTTGAGATAAATTAGTGGAAATTACATTTTCAGGTGTTGATAAACCAGCAGCAGGATTATCTGTAGTTTGACCTAGTAAACTCATTACAGAGGATGGGTTCTGTGTTTGCAACCACTGGTTTTGGATCCCAAAGGGGGATTGAGGAGGAAAGCTTTGAGCATGATGATAATCAGGTTTATTCTGAAGTGGATCCAAACCACCTTGGACAGAGAAATTTGGCCAACCGGAAACACCATTGTTTATGCTGAAGGCAGATCTGTCTGATAAACCTTGGAGGATGGACATCGATTCAGCACTTTGAGAATGGGGAGGCTGGCGAGAATTGTCATTCACCAAGGATGAGACTGCATCTGATTTTAAAACCACAGATGCAGCATCTCTTCCTGGCCAAAAAGGATAAGGATTGGATAAAGACTTCTGCCGTTCAAGTGTCATCCTCTTCGCCAACAGATATGGGTCACTTGAAATATCTAAACCAGATGGCAAAACACCACTGGAAATATTTCCGATATAACCTTGCAAACCTACATATCAATCATAACCATCAGATTTTCACTTGACACAACAACTAAGTACAATAAGAACAGAGGGATAGAGAACCAAAAACTATATAATTTTGAAAAAAAAATCATAATTTCCTAGTGAACAAACAAACTTTTATCAAACCAACCTTGAGGTAAATTACTCATATTACCAGCCATTAATGACTCTAAGAACCTATTTTCAGCTTCTGTTGCTGAACCATCCTTATGCCTTGTCTCCTTCCTCATTACATCAGAGCCGCTATAGTTTGGTCTGCTTGATACATCGGTTTCATTCTGGTTTGGCGGATTAAAACCAGGTGGTGGTCTGGCTTTAGCTCGTAAATGGGGCATAACTTCACCAAGTAATGAGAATGGTGAGTCCCTGGATGCACCGTCAAGGCGAACTGGTAAATCTATACCAAAATACCCAGCCTCAAACCATCCAATAATATCAATCCCCCTAAAAGGGCCTTGAATCTCACCCTGAGGATCTTTATAGTAAAGTACAAGGTCTTCTGGTGTCGGCTGAGAAATCTTCCTGGCTTCCTGCTCCCTGTCCATAACTACTGATGGCTGCCTTTTAATAACAGGATCCTCACTGGTGTTCCGTTTAGCTTCATCTCTGGAGTATAAAGATTTAGACATATCACCTTCCCATTGCTTAGGAGTATCCTTCTGCGGCTGTGACCAGGCCATATCAGGGGATATTGCCCTAACATCACTTGGAATATCCCTACGACCTTGAGAGCCTATATACGACCTTTCTACAAGTGATGAGGCTCTCCATGGGGTGCCAGAATAAATGGAACTATTTTCTTGCATGCTTGATTCTCTGTCGATGGAAACCTCGGACCTTCGATAAGGACCACTATCTTCTCTAGAAGCTATAAAAATAATTATACAACAATGTTAGACAATTACAACTTTAAATGAAAAGCAGTTTTATCTAAACTTCATGGTCAACAGTTATGAGGAAGGGCGCACCATCAAATCAGGCTGAACAGCCAAACTAGCATATAAATTAAACCAAATAGACAAAGCAATAATATAAATATACTCAACAATTAATGTATTTCTAATTTTCCAGAAAATTCAAAACTCAGGACATGCCAGAATGCTAAACTTATATAATTACACGAAACTCAGATCAGTTTGCTTGAGGTATGATATCATATTCAAAACTTATCTGCGAGCTATAAGATAATCATACCAGTGTTGTTAAAGATGCAAGGCGCACTAAGGCGCAAAGGGTCCTAGGGCCTAGGCGCACGCCTTAAGGCGCAAGGCGCGCGCCTGATGAAAGTGATGCGCAGATTGTAAAAAAATATATATATATAAGTATCTAGTCAACTAAAACAAAGAGAAACCATTGAAAAAAAAAAACAATTACAATAATACAAATTAATTTGTTTGTCAAAATTTAAAGCCAACCCCTAAACTATCTTAATTTATTGAATAATATTAAACAATTTGATTTTTGGTTGGGTGAGTCAATTCGGGTTGGGATTTTCTCACACATTTTTATGAGGCGTTCATAGGCGGGCGCACCTAGGCGAATCTAAAAGGTGAGAGCCTTTGTGCCTAGGCGAGTGCCTGACGAAATTCGCCTGGCCTAACCCTTCATGAGGCGCAATGGTATGAGCCTGAGCCTGTGCCTGAGGCGCACCTTTGACAACTATGAATCATACACAAAATATCACTTTCTATGCAATTTTGTACCTTCAGTTCCAAACATGTTATCGGGGGGAGACTTTCGATCCTGAATGATTTCCAACTTTGAGTTGGAATCATAATTGTGCCCGTCCAAGGATGAGCCCTCTGAGTAATTTTGATAACCACCCTTTAAATTGTCAGAACTTTCATCTTTAGAATCATCAATCGCAAGAGATGAATCTTCTCTAATGTCTGCTCAAACAAACCAATTAAAATATTAAATAACGTCACATCTGAAAGAATGGATAAACATACTGAATTATATCTTTGACAGGAGTGACTACCTTGTTTCATTCGTCTTGATGGAGTAACATCTATCGAGTTCCTACCCACAGATCCATCTTTTGATATCTGAGGTGCACCGCTACTTACTATGTCCCCCTTGTCAATTCCCTTCAAAACAGCCTATTCAAACAGTAAAGGGAATCAACTCAACCACAGAAAGTTTTGACAAAACTCACCAAAAAAGAATAAACAGGTATAATTACCAATTCGTCGGAATTAGGTGCATAAAATGCTAGAGGCTCTAATGGTTCTTCCTGTGTAACGGAAGGCACCTGAGCAAGTCCTATTAGGTTTCGATATGACCCAATATCAGTCATCCTATACACATCAAGCAATTTGGTTCTACTATATCTTAAAAAATGATATTCTCCATGGCTACTTTTACTCATGTCTGAGAGAAATGCCAGAGACTGCTGAGAATGTGAAGAAACACTGTTGATAGAGTTTCCACCAGAATTCAGCTTTCCACGACCAGCAGAGAAAACTGAAGGAGTGCCTTCCCCACGCCCACGGCTGTAGGAAAATGCAGGAACCTGTTTGTTAGGTGGTGGTGTTTGGTGATGAGAAGGATCACCTCTTCCTCGGCTTTGTGACAAGTTAGATCTCCATGGACGAACACTATCTCCCTCTCTCTCATCCTTTCCATGACTAGAAACATGAGATAATCCTTTATCAAGAAGCATGTCACAGTCCTTACTAGATTCAGACCGTTTCTCACGCAAAACATCTGTCTCTTTATCATCCGGGCCCCAGCGTGTGTTCCATTTGCTCTCACGCCTTTGATCATAGTTGGTATCCCTGTTACCTGAATCATTCAAACGCTCAGAGGGGGCACGTCGTGCTTCTCCAAAGCGCCTCGGCGATGAATATTCTGTCCATCGATCCATTCTGCAGGTGTCTTCATGATCTTTATCGCCATCCCTCCAGCGATCTTTGCGCATGGAGGAATGGGTGTCTCTTTCTTCGTCACGCCAGCGGTCACGTCGACCAGTTTCCATATCAAGCAAAGAAGGCCGAAAAACATCCTTTTTCTTATGTGACTCATTCACCTCTTCACCAGTTCCAGATGATTTTGTGACCTCTGGGCGGTTTCCAAGAGCTGGATACGGGCTGAAGTGACCTTCCTGCATAAAAGAACAAAAAAAACACTAGCTTTGAAGCAGCACAAGAAATCATATTATTTCCATAAATTAAACAAATTGGAAAATTAAGCAATCTGCTCAAAAACACAAGATGAAACACTTGTTTATTGCAGATTCATTATAAAAGAATAAAAACAAATTAAAAACAAAAAATCAACAGTGAGTTCACTAATAAACGTGGTGCACAGATATGGATAATATGTACTTAAACTGTAATGTATCACACACCCCAGCTCCCATTCCAGGTTTTCTCTCCCCTGGCTTTGGCAGAAGCCACTGCGGTGAAAGTGGAATAGAATTGTCAGATCCTTGAACATCTGCAAGAATTAAACAGAAACATCAATTCAAAATCTTTATGCAGTAAGGTAAACAATCAGTCAAACTGTAGTTTGCAAAAGCAAATTATCAAACCAAAATATTGCAAAAGTAAAATATCACTGCAGTCGGTTCTGATTTTACAGAAATAACATCTCACGGTATTTTTTATCTGCATTTGAATAGTTACAGCAGTATTCGTATTTCATGGAAGTTTTGCAGAGTGTTCCAGGCCCAAATAAATCACTCATTTCAAGCATATCTAGTAATTTCAAAGCAATGTTTGGTATTCAAAAGCATATTACTTCAGTGATAGAAGGCATAACTTTAACAAAACAATGACAAGAAAAATCATTGAGTAAACAAAACAAAGGTAAACTTCAACAAGACACTACTTCGATACTTTAGCTCATAGTGTGCACTTATCCTTTGCTACTCAATTGAGTAAACAGATCTTTCGATATTGTAAGACTCGCAAGGACAAAGAATGATAAATAGCATATAACATAAATCAAATGCAATAACTTCAGCATTTTTATTTATTTTTTTTAAAAGGGACCAAATAAAAACAGTAGCATAACAATGTCGATTTTCAAGACGGAAATTAAATTAATTTTTAAAATGAATATACACATAAATTTGAAATTTGAATTGTAAACGAATTAAAAATGTTAACCTAAGGACCGCATTCGTAATCAATCCAAATAAATTTCTCCCTGGCCCTATTTATACGTAAAAATAATAAATTTATCGTAAATTTTTAAAACAAAAAGTGCCAAAAACCCTAGCTCGTAAAAAGTTTAAGAATCTACACTCTCTCAGACAAACACCAGTATATTCACAGTTTTAGCGTCAAAACCACGAAACAGCTCCAGCTAGGGTTTTGCAAGACGAGTGGAATCAGAAAAGCCGAAAGAGCGAAATGGGAGGAAAGATTGGGGATTGTAAAAATTACGAGGCGTTAACCTTTGGAGATCTGAGGAGGCGGCGCGATGGCGAGCTGGTGGCGAGAGTCGGCGGCGGAGCTATTGGCGGCCATGGATGATCGGAGACGGTTGCTTCTTGTGTTTTGCCAACTTTTGATAGCTTCAACGAGGTAATAAGAGAGAGAGAAATGGGGGGAATTTAGATAAAAAAAATCCACAATGAGTTGGTCAATACGGCGTCGTCTGCAGCTTACGTTAGCAAAATGTGCTGAGTTGGTGACTGGCCCTCCTATTACCGCCGGGCGGGTAGCTATGACAATCCCGACGCTATATCTTCACGCGCTGATGATGGCGTTAAAGCAAGCGCTTGAAGTGGAAATGGATTGAATTTTTTTCTATCATTGAAGTTTGATGAGCGTGTCGTGCACGGCATTTGGTGATTGTGAGGAATAAAGGCAATGAGTTGGATAAACTGGTTTCCTTTTGTTGAGTGGGTGCGTAATGCGCCACTAACCGCGCATGTTAAGGGGACTAGATAAGTAGCTAAACGACTTCGGAAAATATCGTTATAGTACATGAAATTGAAATGGACTGACGGCTGAATTGGACGAATTTGGATCGATTTAAGAATAATAAACAGTTAATATTTAATCTATCTATCTATATATTAAAAATAAATATTTTTAAGTCTTTGTATTATTATTATTTTTTTTTTTGGATAACCGGGATATCCGGGCCAGCTTACGCCCACCTCGACTAATCCCCGGGACATGTGCCCCGTGCCCTCATAAGTTTCCCAACACAGATCATGGTAAGTCGCTGGCTTTTCACACCATGGGGCATGACCCCAAGAGTCTTTGTATTATATCATATAGTGGTTTCATATTAAAGTTATAAAATTAAATTAAGAAATATATCAAATAAAAATCATATTACAACGAAAATATATATTTGTGATTATGAGAGTCAATAATATTTACATATGTCTCAAATTAAGTTCTTGATAATATGTAATTATTATACGAGACAATGATTTATCACTCAACCAATATTATTGTATGTCATCTAAATTGACATTTAATGTTAATATAATGGATGATGAGTCTCATATCATAAAAATACAAACAATAGATATTTTCATTAGTATAATTAAATATCTAACTCGACTAGAGAAACGTAAGATCACATGGTAATATTATCCAATGTCATTGATCTTCGTAATGATACATTAATGTCGTCATATCCTCTGACCTGAGATCACATGATGACTTGTGCGATAATATTCATGATTCATTAATGTATAATCATTCGACTATCCACGTTATTTGAATAAATACTAGATGATCTTGAACTATTAACATATGAAGTCATGTGTGCCTCAAAAAATGATTTGGTAGCTTTGATTATAAAAACTAAAGATGTTTAAGGAAACTCAAAGTTGTGGATACAAATTTTTGGCCAAAGCAGTTTATATCTTAGAGATATCAAATCCACTAGATCGAGTTTAAAGATATGTAGAGTAAAATGATTTGACCTTACAATGATCTCAAACTCGATAAGAAACATATATATCAGAATGAATGAGAGAACATGCTTAAAGTGTATCCTAACAAGTTCATATGTTCTCTCACTTCATTCATCGATTATGGGTCATGGCATGTTGGTAAGTAGGGGTGGCAATTTGGGTCAGGATTCGTTTATTCGTTCGATTCGATTCGCTTTAAAGCGAATATGGGTTTGGAAAAATGGATTCGTTTAATAAATGGGTCAATTCGATTCGATTCGTTTATTAAACGAATCGAATCCGAATCTGAGCTTGTCAATTCGTTTATTCGTTTAGAATTCGTTTATTAAACGAATCATAAACGAATCGAATCGAATCCGAATCGAATTCGATTAATATTCGTTTAATTAAATTACAAATTAACCATTATAATTTTTGAAATGGTGTTTAAGAAGAAGGATATTTTAGTAATTACTTATAACCTAACAAATTAACTATATAAAGAAAAATTGTAACCCTATTTCACTCACTCAACTCCCAACCCTATCTCACACACTCAGCCGCCGCCTCTCCCTCTCTTCTCCATTGACCTAGCTGAATCTTGCTATGAAGGTAATTTTTGTATGGTTTAACTATATTGTATGTTTAACACATTTCAATGGCATTAATTCATGTTTTAATCTCTATAGAGGTGGTCGTGGTGGTGGAGGTGGCCGCAGGGATTATTCTAATGGTCGTGGAGGTCATGGCAGTGGCAGGGGAGGTGAAATAATCGAGTACGGATCATGGCCCCTGACTCTAATGCTGGACTTTCTTCACATCTTACAGAGCAGGAAGATAAGAATCCTATTGAAAAGAGATAGACTCGAGAAGAGTATACCAGTACATGTAGCTTGCAAATCATCTTCACATGGATCTTCCACCTAAGCCCCTCGTTGATATTTGGGTTTTACGTTTTAAAGGTTGGAATTAGAGTATGAAGAATTGACAAAAATGATTCAAATTTTTATATATTTTTTTTGATGGATTTGTTAATTTGTTTGTTATGGCTTTGGATCTTGGATTTATAGGATGAACAATGTTCTGATTTCATCATTTGTTTGTTTGCTTCTAAAATAATGTTCTGATTTCATCATTTTTTTAACCAAATTACAGTGATTAAGGAGAGTTTCGGAGATTAGCAAAGCCGAAGCTGCCTATTGAATGAAAAGAAAGACGAGAATGAAATGAATGCAGAGATTCAAGCTCATTTTCTTTCTTCTTTTTTGGAGATCAGAGAGGAGAGGAAAATATTTCAAGAATGGTGGCAACAAGAATGTTGCAATTAATTTTAATTATTATTATGTAATGATATATAATTTGAAATCTGAATTGAAGGTTATTTTAAGGATTTTTGATCTATTATTATTGATTTTGTATTTAATTTGGATTAAACGAATAAACGAATCGAATATGAATAAACGAATCGAATACGAATAAACGAATATTAAATTCGATTCGATTCGTTTAATTTTATTTAAACGAATAAACGAATCGAATACGAATATTCGTTTATTAAACGAATCGAATCCGAATCCTAGTGTCAGGATTCGTTTAATAAACGAATCGAATTCGAATTTAGTATATTATGATTCGATTCGTTTAGTATTCGTCACGAATTCGATTCGTTTATTCGTTTTGACACCCCTATTGGTAAGTGTTTACACATGGTTTGTGGGATATCATAGAGATAAAATATTAAAGAGTTAATATTATCTCATTGTTACTTTAAAATGTTTTCTCACTTCATTCATCGACTATGGGTCATGACATGTTGGTAAGTGTTTACTCATGATCTGTGGGATATCATAAAGATAAAATATTAAAGAGTTGATATTATCTCACTGCCACTCGATAATGAACCTATGATGGTCACACAAATATAGTTATCGTATATATTACAAATTCAATGATGTTTATTAAAAGTTAATAAATGATTATTTTGACAAAATAAAATTTCCTAATAAGATTGGGATAACCATAATATTTCGGAAACATTAATTTGATTAATAAATTCGAAATATAAAATTAGATTTAATTGTTTAAATAAATTTTTGATATTTATATTAAATAAATTAAATTGAAATTAAACAAGTGAATTAATTAATAGTTAATTAATTATTGGACTAAAATAATATTTAATCTATTGGGTTTTGATTTAGTGGGCTAACACCGTATTTAGTTAAGTTATAAGTTAGATTAAATAGGGAAATCTCATTTAATAAGAAATTCTTATTTAGTTAATGACACACTCACAAAGTGATTCCTTACTCCCAAATATAAGAGTTTCGAAGTAATAAAATAACCCGATAAGTCCGGAGTCGATCCACAAGAAATAGATTTAGTGAAATAAAATAATAAATTGAGTGAAAAACCTGAATTGTTTGAAGTGATGGACAATTTTAAATTGAACTGCAATGATAAATTAGAATGATGTGGTTAGGGGATTCACTCTTAATATTTCAAATATAGAGAAATCTTATTTTTTATAATATATAAATTGTCAAAATTACCCAGTTAATTTATTTTCGGAATTAATCATGTCAAAATATATAAAACTAGTCATAAATGAGGTGATAACATTTGTCTATAATAAGTGCAGTTATGTACTCAATTATGACAAATAAATAAAATCAGTCATAAAGGCAGTAATAAAGTTTGTCAATAATTAATATAGATTTAAATTATTCTCTCATATAATATGTGATAAAGTATTAAATGTGTCAACCAAGATTTGATTGACTATAGAGAATCAAGACACCTGTAAATATAAGAGTATATTAAATTTTAGACTTCATATTACAATTCATATATTATAATATAAGTAAGAAGTGTCAATCTCTCAATTATTAATTACAACTTTCCAAATAAAATACAAATAATAAATTTTTACTAATTTATTTTTTCTTTTTCCTTTTTTGATTTTGATTTTGATTTTTCTTGATCATTTTGCAAACATGCCTCCAAAATCCAAATGTCACGTCAATTTTTCTAATTATGTATCCAAAATATAATTTTACCTACATAGGAAATAAAAATCACAATAAAAACATATAAAACATAAGTTTAATTATTATTTCATAAATGTGCTAAATTAAGGGAATTAATGAAATTAAAAGTGTAAAAATAATAATCTTCTTTTTAATAAATATATACTTTTTAGTGTTCATCAGTTAATTTTCCTAATTATTGTTTGGGAATAAATCTTAAAGATACCAAATCTGATTTGGAGAGATTTTTTTTTATTATATTTATTGTATTGAGATATAAACAAAGTAATTCAAACTCTATAAATAAAGGACGAATTCGGCTAAGGTGTGTATCCCTCTCATTGGCCGAATTTTGCTCTCTCTCTAGTTGTTCAAAAGTTTGTTCTAAGATTAAATCAAAGAAAGTTTGCTCTAAGATTAAACCAAATAAAGTTTGTTTACTTGATTCATAGTTTAAGACTTCAACATTTAAGAAAGAAAAAAAGTTTATTTATTCTCAAAGCGAGAGCAATTTGTTCGTGAATGAGTTATAGTGTGCCAACTATAAGTGCAATACTTAGTGCACTACGACAAAGAAAAACTCAATGATGAAATTCAAAAAGGCTCTAGAAAATGATATACACATTCATAGATATTTAATTTATGGTTGACTTTATTTATGATGATAAATAAAGTTACTTAAATGTATGTTTAAATTAATATGGATTAATTTAATGGAATAATTTGTTTACATCAATAACGACATAATCACGATCCTTAAAATAATTTTAAAATAAAATTTTAAATTATAATCACACTAATATTTTCGTGCTAATCTCAAAACCTTAGGTATTCATTTCTATACACTGCTTACAATTTAGAGAAATATTAAAAGCTTGAAAGATTTGGAGTAAAAAAAAAAAAAAAAACTTGTAAGATTCCAACGACACAAATTGCACAATATACATACACCTTCACTCATCAAATCTCTTATATGAGTCTTTTTATTTCCTCTACATTTTTTTTTTGTTGGAAAATATTGGTAACTCATGGAAACTTTCTAATAATAAACCCGGCCAGCGGTTCGGTTCGGTTCGGTTCCGGTTCTATTCGTTTTTTTTTTTTTTTTTACTTTATTGAAAATAAAAAATTGAGATTGATAAATCTATATAATTGAAAATTATGAATTTGAATTTATATAATACACTTACATTATATAATTATATTAAATTACAAATAAAATTCTTATCTAAAAAATAAAATAAAAATTATTATATAAATTCAAACCAATTCCAACCGGTTCGGTTTCGAAACCAGTTGGAATCGGAATCGCCCGGTTCCAACCGGAACCTTGGCCAGGTCTATCTAATAGTTTCAATGCAACTTTGAAGCACTAAATATAAAATTGAAAGTTCACATAAAATTGAATTTCCCTCCAAATTCGAAGCAAAATAAGAGGTGAATGTTCCATTTTTACAATCAAATGATAAATAAAACAGCAATAACAAGCTTCAAAGTGATCAGTCTATCATTTATAAAGTGAGCTTCAAAATAAGACAAAAGTTGCCACGTGGCAAGAGGTGTCTGGCCACGTGTAAAATAAAACCTGATGACAGATGATTCGGATCAGGTGCTGGTGTCTATCATTTTGGGCTTTTTATGTTTTACAGTTCTGGGTGTGTAAATAAATGTTGTGGGGTGGGAGAAGGAATCAACGGGAGGTGTTTCAAATTCAAACATAATTTTCGTGATTGCTTGGAATCTTTAAGCGACGCCGTACAGCTTGTCATAAAGGCATATAAAGCTGTGAAAGTTAAAAAAAAAAAAAAAAGATTCCATTGCCGGGAATCGAACCCGGGTCTCCTGGGTGAAAGCCAGATATCCTAACCGCTGGACGACAATGGAATTATCCGTAAATCTGAAATCTATAAATATTAGTACATTTGGCATAGCTGGACGACAATGGAATTATTTGTAATGTATAAATTGCGTTATATGCCACCATCATATTACTTACCTTTACTCATACTATTTACCTCAATTATAATATAGATCCTCACTCACATTGAGTACGATTACGATAATATTTTACTTAACTCACAAAAAATTGAGTCATAATCATATTTTTACCAAAAGTCATAATGTGTTATCAGTTGGGTGATTGAAAATTTGGTCGTGGGTATGCCTCAGTCGTATTTATGATTTCAATCACATTATCGACGCTCAGTCATATTAGTTACATCGGTTACATTATCAACCCTTAGTCACATTGAGCACATATATAATTATGATCTCAGTCATATTACATACCTCAATCACATTACCGACCCTCAGACACATTGAGCACAATCATAATTTATGACCACATTGATATTGTTGACCCTAAGTCACACTTGTGACCTCAATCACATTAATTATTTTAGTCACATTACTGAAAATCAGTCATATTACTGACCCTCAAGCACGTTGAGAACAATAACATGTGTGGCCTAGTCACATTGTGAATCACAAAATGATTGTCAATTAGGTGTGTGTTTGAATATTTGTTTAGACACAATCACAATTTGACTATAAGTGGTTTCATCCGCACAAAAAAAAAAAAAACTAAAAAAATTAATATTTAGTATACATTTAAATTAAAATATATGCTTTCAAAATGTAATGTCCGGAGAGATTAAGAGTAAAAATATATATGGACTTTCACACCATTTTTTCAAAAGCAAAATAATAATAATAATAATAATATTGTTCAGATGAACAGCAATTTTTTATATTTAAATATGGGAAAAATGATTAAAAAAAATTAGGTTAAATCTCGTAATAGTAAAAAAATTAAAGAGTAATGGAAAGTGATAAAAAATGAATAAAATTTAAAATCTTAATACTAAAGATGAAATAAATTTTTTTTTAATAATAAGTGGTCAAAAATAGATTTATTTAAAAAATATATATATATTTTTTATAATAATCTAACACACTCAATTATTTATTATTAAATTAGTTACATACACAATTTATAAAAAAAAATTTCAAACAAATCTATACTTTCACCGAATTTTATTCTAATAAGAAAACAAATATCTGTGGCCACTGTAGCTCTCCAAAAGTATTATTTTTATTCACACCTGTTCTTTCCTCTCGTTCCCTTTTCTTTTTTTTTTTTTCTTTTTTTTTTTAGAATTATCTCATTTTTTTTAGCAGAGAAAGAAGAGCAGATTCATTGACAAAGCATTACAGTGTTTCCATCTCTCTCTCCTTAGACAGGTACTCAAAAATCTTATCGTGATTATTTTATTTATTTATTTTTTAATATTATGAGTTTTCTTTTTGTTGGTGGTGTAATGATTCTGGGATCTTGTATTAAGAATAAGGCTGCTTAGTGATTGATAGAGAGCTAATTCTGTGAAAGCTCATTTGGGATTATTCTAATTAACTCTTTATTGCATGTCTTAATCTGGGTTGTTTCTGTTTTTGTTCTATAGAAAAAACTAATAATACTGATGATCATGATCATGATCATGATGATGATGATGATTCCAGAAATGTGGACTGTGTGTACATTAAGAAAGGCATCTTAATTATGCTAAATTGTTGATTAGCGTAGCCGATTATTATTATTTTTGCTTCTGGGGCCATGTAGTGAAGTGTCTGGAACACTCAAACTATTGATTATGCCGTCATAATGAAGAAAATGAACCTAATTTTTTACTGTTCTCGTGAGATAATGTTCAGATATTTAGCTCGGTTGAGTATCCAGATTTAATCACAATTCACAAGACTGAGTTGGTTAATTTCTTGTTTGAACGGGTGATTATTAAAAAATTGAAAATTAAGGAGTTGTTATTGGGGTAGTTGAATCATGTTCCTTTTGTGGATCTAACACATTGACTCGTATGATTTCAATTTTTGGCTTCTTTTACTTTTCTTAATTGCAATGTTATGGAATTGGTCTCATGGCTTGGACCAAGATATGTATTATTGCTAGCTCTTTAGTGGGTTGTTGAGGAAAGACATTTTAGTTGTATCAAATGAAACTAAATTCGACGCTACTGGAGATCCACTCACTCAAGTGTGTGGTCCAGTTTTCTGGTAGTTTGCAAAACGTATCATAGGAAATCAATGAGTTTTATGTTTTATCAACAGCCTATACACTTGATGGCGATTTAATTAAATTATAGACGTGATATTATTTTATAATCTATGTTAGACTAGCGTTATGTTTAATAAGTATATCTTTTTTTCCTCCATTGATAACCTTTCTTCTTGATCATGGCTGTATCCATGCTATAATCTTTGAAATTGTTTGGTCACTGTACCAATTTATATCTCTTCTTGAGCCACATGACCGTTTATTCTTAAAAGCAGCCATCTTGCTGTTGAGTAAGTTGAGAAGAAGTTATTCACACTTTCCTTGCAATGCTAATGTTATAGGCTGACTCAGTTGCCAATTTGTGGGATCAGTCACCATGTTTCGCAAGAAGAATAATTCTCATCACGACCAGCAGGAGAGTGAGGAGCAGCTTCATGAGTCAAAGGTGATTAATCAGTTCATTTGGCTGCATTCAGTAATTAACAATAATCATAGGCTTGCATTCTATCTTCCTAATTTCACTTGATGCTCCACTTAACCAAACTATGGTTTACACCCATAATAATTGGGGTCAGCTATACAGATCTTTCTTCCTGTCAAAGCTATAGAAAGCATGTACATTAAGTTCAGTCATCAGTTGTATCTATGAAGTTTAACATGCCATAGTCGTCAATGTAGTTAATACTTGGTAACTGTAGTTTTTCTCAGTTTTACGAAAAGAAAAGCCAATGTATTGATCTTTCTGTGACTACAAGCAGGTCAAGGAGCTTAAGGCTGCAATTGAACAACTATCTGGACGTAGTTTGCAGTACTGCTCTGATGCATGCTTGAAGAGATATCTAGAGGCTCGAAACTGGAATGTGGACAAAGCAAAGAAAATGTTGCAAGAGACACTCAAATGGAGGTCAACCTATAGGCCTGAGGAAATCCGTTGGGTGGGTTGGTTTCAGTTGTCCTGTGTGTTGATACTTACACAAGCCAGAAATTAATAACATTGAACTTGAAAATAATAATTATATACTATTTGAGGTTGGTTAGTTCAACATTCACTGATAGTGTTAAGGATTTATTGTCAGAATGAAGTTTCAGTGGAAGGTGAGACAGGAAAGTTATTTAGAGCTGGTTTTCATGACCGATATGGCAGGACTGTTCTCATATTGAGACCAGGAATGCAGGTAGTTTATTTAGATGATTTTCAAGTGCCACATTTTCTGATCTTTCATCATTTTTTAAACCTGTTGCTGTTGCAATTGTTGCAGAATACAACATCAATAGACAATCAGATTAGACATCTAGTCTATCTCATAGAGAATGCTATCCTAAACCTTCCAGAGGATCAGGAACAAATGGCTTGGCTAATAGACTTCACTGGGTGGTCACTGAGCACCAGCATCCCCATTAAGTCAGCTCGAGAGACTATCAGTATATTACAAAGCCACTACCCTGAGAGGCTGGCCATAGCATTTCTCTACAATCCCCCCCGTATTTTTGAAGCATTTTGGAAGGTTTGGATGCTGCTTCCTGAGAATGCATTCTGATTCCCATATTATACTCATAATTACTAAAAGTCATATTAATGATTAAATTCGTAGTTATGTCTTCTTTTAGTAAATGACATGCTCTGCCTTTGTACCCTCAGGTTGTCAAGTATTTCTTGGATGCCAAAACATTCCAAAAGGTGAAATTTGTATATCCAAAGAACAAAGATAGTTTGGAGGTCATGAGTTCATTTTTTGACGAGGAAAATCTTCCGACCGAGCTTGGAGGAAAAGCCACATTGCACTATGACCATGAAGAGTTCTCCAAATCAATGGTTCAAGATGATGCCAAATCCGCAGCATTATGGGGATTTGATGACAAACTCCAACGTGTTGGTAATGGACATTCTGGAGCGGAGGTAGCTCCTGAGCCAGTCTGCGTTGCACCACCAGCCAGTTGAGTCCCCTCTACTCTATGTGCAGTGTTGTAATAAATGATAGACGTATATCTGAAATTAGCAACTTTATCATCTGATGCTGGGGATGGGGAAAATATTTATAGTCACTAATGCAAAGGGAAATGTTGGCTTTCTTCAATTTGCACTTAACTCAGGACATGAAATTAGTAGAATCAAACAAGCACATGATTATGGCTCTCTCTTTTTGTGGCTCAGTTTCTACACATGCAGGGTTTTTAGCACCCTTTTGGAATCATGGATTATGAAACATCAGGTGTTTAATCTTTATAAAAGTATTCGTAGAGTTGGTTTGAGAGTGCTTAAGATCACAATAAAAGTATTTTTAAAGGTTAAAAATATTTGAAATCAGGCTGTGGAGCATGAGTCTAGAGTAGATGTTTGCCGAACATGAACACAAGTAGTACAATTCAAATGTATATGGAGCATGAGTCTAGAGTAGATCAGACATGCACACGGTTGCGGTTTCAAACCGTAACCTAACCGTTGACAACCGAATCGGATGGGTCCGGTTCGGTTGCGATTGGTGCATTTTCTAACCGACGGTTGAATCGAATTTACGGTTCAACCGTAAAAAAATTCAGTTATAGTTGAACCGTAATAAATCCATTTCAACCGGATTTTTTTAATTATTTATAATATTTTTTTTTAAAAAATAAATAAAAATATTGTTCATACGATTCGGTTCGATTACGGTTGGTGTCCAGTGCAAGCTTAGAGTAGATATGCCAAGCATGAGCCTAAAACTTTACTCCCACTTATAAATCTTCCATGTATTCACACATTTTTTTGATTGACCTATGAAAGCTCAAACTCACTCTCTGAACAATAGTACCATTAAGCTACAAGTCCAGTGGCAGTCAAACATTAATCACACTAAGAACAAATAAATTGAATCTGAATTCAAGTTTCTACAGTCATTCGAAAATGGCATAAATTTAACCTTAGGTTCACAGAATCAGATTTATTTACATAGAAATTCAGGCCATACAAACCTTCTTACCAAAGTAAACGACTCTGTAGTCCAAGCCCTTTTTTTGGGCAACAAATTATCTATCATCATACTGCTCTAATCAAACACAACATTGCATTCATAGTCTAAACAGGAAAAGGAAAACACTCAAAACAAC